>APFE030232057.1:2836-83392 GCA_000404065.3 Pinus taeda | reverse complement strand
ATATCCTCTTATTTTGACGTTTCTTGTTCCTTTTCTTCCTCCTCTTCAAAATCTATGTAAAATAATTTCTTCTCAGCACACTTATGACCTTTAATGTATTTGCTATCACAACTGTAACAAAGCCCTTTTGCTCTTTTTTCTTCCAATTGTTAGGGTGTCAACCTTGTAGATTGTGAAAAGCTAGGGGAAACAACACTTCCATCCTTATAGTTGTGAGTGGTAGGCTTCCTTGTTGCCATAATTTTGCTTTCCATTTTTCTTGCCAAACTGAATGCCTTCTCCAATGAGCTAGGTTCCCAAAGGCAAACCTCATGTTGGATGTTATCCTTTAAAGTCACTATGAACACATCAATCCTATGCTCCTTTGGAATATCTTTTACCCTTATATTCAATTTTTGGAAGTCCTCAATGTGCTCCATCATTGAACCCTTTTGTTTGAGGCTTATCAATTGGCTAACAAAAGTGTTGCTTTTTGTATCCTCATAATGTGCTATCATTTCTTCTGTAAAAATTGCCCAAGTGACAATTTGTTTACGAGAGCAAAGCCATCGATACCATACAAATTGATTTGGTTCCAAATATAAAGTTGCAATGCATACCTTTTGTATGTTTTGCACATTATGGAGATTGAAATATTGCTCCATCTATAGTATCCATGTTACAGGATCCTTGTCATCAAACTTCCTCATATCAATCTTTAGAACATGGTGGGTCTTCAATCCAACGTTAGAGTCTATGAAATCATTATTAACATTTCTTTTGTTTTCATCATGATTTTCTTTTACTACCCTTTCACCATTAGTAAGCATTTCTTGTAGAAACTTAGTCAAATCTATCTTCAAATCATCCATGTCGCCTTTCATTTTTTCTTCTATACCATCCATCTTAGCGTCCATGACATTCATCTTATCCTCCACGCCATCCATCTTAACTTCCATGCCATTTATCTTAGCTTCCACACATTTATTTAAACCATCAATCTTAGCTTTTGTTGCCTTTTGTGAGAGTGAAATTTGTTTCACTTGGTCTCGTAATTTTGATATATCATGTTGCATTTCTTCCTCTTCTTCATGAGTCATGCTAGAGCTTTCAGGTTGCTTACTAGGTGTTTCCATTTTCTTTCTTCGGGGCATCAATTAATGATAATTATGCTTCATTATGCCCTTTGAACTTCAAACTAATTCTTCAACCCAAACTTATGCAAAATTTTCAAAAGACTATACACCTTTTTTTCGCTTTGTAGAAGCTCGATATTGAATCTGTTGTATCTTTGTAATTGTGGATCTCCAAGGTTTGAAATTGCTTCCTGCAGTAGCCCTTTCAGTCCTCTTTCCAATGCCACTAATCTGATCAAAATTGGATTCTCCAAGAAAGAGTTGTGCCAAATCTCCCAAGATGACCAAATTATATAATTTTTTAGTAGAGCGAACTTGTACGACATGCCACGTGTCACTAATTCAACCTTCAGATCTGAAAAAGATACACAGAAAACTACACTTCGTCCTCTTTCTATAACTTCTTACGAAATTTCAATCTGATGCTCAGAGAGAAAGTTATGACGATTTTCCCAAGGTCACCTATTTGGAATGTAATTCGGGAGTCTACAAAAACCCTAACTTCCTCGGATCATATTTTCGAAAATATAGTGAGACAAGGTCTGAAATTCGGATCAGAGGTTCAGAAAGATTTCATCTCAAATGGGTTTTTTTTAGCTTCTGAAACTTCGTAGAGAAAAAGTTAGAGTGAAAATGCCACAAAGCCCTGTATGGAGCAGCGAAACCCTAGAATCCAAAGCTCTGATACCAAATATTAAGAAACTAGCTCACAAAAAGATAGAAAAGATAGATCAACGACTTTAGAATCAGCCTCTTCGAGGGGCCAACCTCATTTACATTACACAAATGAATAGTTCTTGGATGATACAAATGACAAAACCTCCTTTCAAAGCCGACATAACAATAATAATATAAGAGCACAACAATAACAATAGTGGGCTTCTATGGGGCACAATAATAACAATAGGGGCACAACTGTTGGAAATACTGAGAGGGGGGCTGAATCAGTATTCCTTATTATTTATTTTTTTATTGTTCTAGTGATTGCCAAAAGCATATATATATACACGCAGAACACAGAAATCAATAGCTGGAATTACTGCTTTTATTAAAACTCAAGACAATGCAATGAAAAAAATACGATATAAGTATATATCTGATTGTGAATAGTTGCCAAGCTCTAACTTGGACTTCGGTGAGGCTCCAACCTCCAGAGCACCAACTCTGTTCTGCCAAGACACCAATCTTGGACTTAGGAGCACCAAATCCCAAGGACTTACAATCCTTCTCACTTTTGAGGCACCGGCCCCAAGGATTCCAATCCAACTCACTTCTACTCTCCTGCCTCTGCTGCCTCTACAGCCTCCGCTGCTTTTGCAGCCTCTCACTCTGGTTCTTCACAACAACAACAGCCCCACAGTCCTCTGTTTTTGTTGTTTTATGCATTCCCGTGCCTCTATCAATTCGTTTCCTCTTACATGCTGGCTCTTTGGCTTCCTCCTTAGTCGCTGTCGTTTCCTCTGACTCGCTTGATCTTCTATGCTCGCTTGACACTTCGACTTCCCACTCCATGTAACTGACGCTCAGCCTTCTAATTCATCGGAAATAGCCATGTAAGCCTTTCGGCTTAAAAACCACCCCGCAAGCAGAAACACAGTTACACAAGAAAATATGAGCAAAACAGTCAAAAGACTAAGGGGCGGCAGCAATGGATTTAAATAAGGCCCACAAGGGATCTTTGACCCACAATCACCTCTCTTAAATATCGGGACCGAAAACCCTTTTAAACTGGCAAATCGGCTCTTTAATCCCTTTCGGGACCCAAAACTTTCATTACTGTTGAAAACAATGTTTTCTATGCCTTTTAATGCATATATGGGGTTATATACGCAGATCAGGATCTAACCGATCGGACAGTCATGATCCACTCGTGGTATCGGCGGTTGGCAATGCGGGCTTCCAACTATCGGCGCTTTCCACAGTCCCGATGCGATATCGCTATCGCTATCGCTCTCGGCAGTTCGCAATGTCCCTTTTTAATATATATATGCGTTCCTCTCCGATGGATCGGATGCGATTTGTATTAAACAGCAGTTGATAACCCCTTCGGGTCCGTGTGTAATCGCAATCGACGCTTCTAGTCAGACAGGTGATGGGCGGATGCGATAATACATTTAACCATACCACAATTCCACATCGGGTCCGCGTACATTGTCGCAATCGGAGGTTTCGGGGGTGACACTTAATAGAACCCGCCAATATGACGGACGCGATATATCATAAACTATTTTTAATGCCTCCGTCGGGTCCGCAACCTTATCGCAATCGAAGGTTTCGGGGGTGACAGCCCTTTGAGACTAGCGACACAGCGGATGCGATATTACATTAAGGTTGTTTATAATGGAGCCGCGGGTCCGTGTTATCGCATCTATATATATACTCCTCCGCTCTTTGTACTCCTCTGTTATACTCTTGGCATATGCGATACTCCCGATAGTTCTTCCTTTGGCATTGTTGCTTCCGATAGTTGTTAACGCATACATATATATATATATATATATATATATATATATATAATATGGGTTTTGCCTCCGATAGCTCCTCTTCTTTGGCATATATATATGTTATATATATGGCTCCATCTGCTCTGTTCCGTCTGCTCCTCTTGGCTCCGTCTACTCCTCTTGGTGGCTCTGTCTACTCCTCTCGTCTCCATCTACTCCTCTGTTTGCTCTATGTGTATACTGCTCCATTTGCTCCTCTTCCTTGGCATATACCGATGGCTCTATATATATTGCTCCTCTTGGCTCCTCGAATATTGCCATATTGACATCAATGACAATCTTTGTCCAACAATCTCCCCCTTTGTTATTGATGGCAATATTCTTCTGCTCTCTCCCCCTTTGACAGCAATGGCAAAGGAATGCATACGGACTCCCTCTGTCAAACTACTCCCCCTGTCCTGCTACCTCTTTATGAATGAACTTGAGTAATGATAAAGAAATAACCCCCATCTTTTGACGCAAATGTTCGAATGCTTCTCGAGGAAGAGGTTTTGTGAAAATATCAGCTATCTGCTCCTTTGTACTGATATATTCCAGGACGATGTTTTGTTCAGCTACTTGCTCACAGAGGAAATGATACTTGATTGGTATATGTTTAGTTCTTGAGTGCATCACTGGATTTTTGCTGAGACTGATAGCACTTGTGTTGTCACAATAGACAGTAATTGGTTGCTCTGTACATATGTCGAGATCTTTTAGAACTTCCTTCATCCATAGTATCTGAGTACAACAGTCTACTGCAGCAATATACTCGGCTTCAGCTGTGGATAATGATATGGATGATTGTTTTTTGCTGAGCCAAGATACCAAACAGTGTCCTAGGAAGAATGCATTTCCACTAGTACTTTTCCGATCATCTATACTTCCAGCCCAATTAGCATCGGTGTATGCAGTGACAGTCAGTGTTGAGTTCTTTGGGTACCAAAACCGAAATCAGAAATTCCTTTCAGATATCTGAGAATTCTTTTTACAGCAAATAAATGGGATTGTTTGGGAGCAGATTGAAATCTTCCCACCATTCCTACTGCTTGCATTATGTTTGGTCATGTAGCTGTTAAGTATAGAAGGGCTCCAATCATTGACCTGTAATGAGTTGCATCTACTAGAGGGGAGTCATCATCTTTGCTCAGTTTGCAGTTTGTGGTCATGGGTATGCTCATGGGTGCACAGTCCTCCATTCCATATTTCTTGAGCATGTCTTTTAAATATTTGGTTTGAGATATACACAATCCTGCTCTGGTTTGAGATATTTGAAGTCCAAGGAAGTGGGACAGCTCTCCTATCGTTGACATCTCAAACTCTTTTGACATGTTTTGAGAAAATTCATGGCTCATTTCATCATTATTACTAGCAAAAATCAGATCATCGACATAAACAAGAGTAGCTAGTAACTTACCTTAATCTGTCTTTATGTATAGATTACTTCCAGCCACTCCCTTTTTGAAGCCTTGTTGTTGTAGATAATGATCCAGTCTTGCATACCAAGCTCTAGGAGCTTGTTTCAACCCATATAAAGCCTTTTTCAACTTACAAACTAAGTCCTTTCCTACTGTTAGATCAAACCCTTCTGGCTGCTCCATGTAGACTTCCTCTTTAAGTTCCCCATTTAGAAATGTTGATTTCATGCCCATTTGATAGATTTTGAATCCTTTTGAGCAAGCAAATGCTAAGAACATTCTGATAGCTTCCATACGGGCCACTGGTGCAAATGTCTCTTCAAAGTCAATTCCTTCAATTTGTGAATAGCCTTTGCAGACAAGTCTTGCCTTGTTCCTGATAACCTGTCCTTCCTCATTCATTTTATTTTTGAACACCCATTTGCTTCCTATTATGTTTTTGTCCTTTGGACGAGGTACCAGCTCCCATGTCTTGTTCTTCTCAATTTGGGATATTTCTTCTTCCATGGCTTTTACCCAATGAGGATCCTTACTTGCTTCTGCAAATGTTTCTAGATCTATCATAGATAGGAGAGCAATGACTTTTCTCTTGGGTGAGGTTGTTATCCTTCTTCGGGTCTGCACACCTTCATCTCTATCGCCAATGATCTGTTCTTCTGGATGATATCTTTCGACATACTTCATCTTTGAAGGGGTATGAGGTGGTTTTCTTTTCTCTTCTTCTTCTTCCTCATCTATCTCTTCTTCTTTAGGTTCTTCTTCTTCAATGAGAAAGTCATCTTCATGTTCTTCACTTTCCTTTACTAGAAGTTCTTCATCAACCTTTACATCAATGCTTTCCACTATTTTCTTCAATCGATAATTGTAGCACTTGTAAGCCTTGCTCCATGTAGAGTATCCAAGAAATATCCCTTCATCAACCCGAGAATCAAACTTTCCTGGTGAACCATCATTAATTTTTATGAAGCACTTGCTGCCAAAGATCTTGAAATACTTCACCGAAGCAGGTCTTCCGTTCCATAGCTCATAAGGATTTTTTTCACAATTTGGTCTTAATTGAGTTCGATTCAGTGTATAGACAGCGGTCCCTACTGCTTCTTTCCAGAATCTAGGTTGTAAGTCTGCTGCTAATAGCATAGTTCTTAACATTTCTTGGACTGTTCGGTTTCTTCTTTCAACTACCCCATTTTGCTAAGGTGTTCTGGCAGCCAAGAATTCTCTTTTAATTCCATGAATGTTACAGAATTCACTAAGCTCGTTTGATGTGAGTTCTCCTCCTCTCTCTATTCTGAGACACTTAATTTTTGAATCTTTTTCATTTTCTACAAGGGCTTTTAGATTCTTAAAACACTCAAAAGTTTCAGATTTATACTTTAGGAAGTATATCCACATCATTCTAGTATAATCATCAACAAATAACACAAAGTGCCTTTCTCCTTGGAGTGCTTGCTTTCTAGTTGGCCCACACACATCAGCATGGATGATCTCCAAGGGCTTCGATGTACAGTGTTCCTTTGTCTTGTGGCTGGTTCTGGTCTGTTTTCCATGTTGACATGGACCACACACTGCTTGATTTGGTTTGAACAGCCTTGGGATGTCTCATACAGCTTTGATCTTGCTGATATTGATCAGATTTTCGAAGCTTGTATGTCCAAGTCGCTTGTGCCACAGCCAACTCTCATCTGTCTGACTCAAGTAGCATTTATTTTCTTGAATCTTGTTCAGTATGTAAATGTTGTCTGGTGTTCTCACCCCTTTTGCCACAAGTTTCCCTGAGGCAGAGTTCCTTATTTCACAGTCTTTGGTGCTGAAAACAGCCTTATGTCCTTGATCACAGATTTGGCTGACACTCAGGAGGTTGTGTTTGAGTCCATCAACTAGCAGAGCATCTTGGGCCTTTCCTTTTCCATTGATCAGAGTAACTGTTCCTTTTCCTACAATTTTGCCTGATCCGCTTCCAAAGGACACATTCCCTTCCTTTTTGCTCAGTGAGACAAACTTCCTTCTGTCTCCTGTCATGTGTCTGGAGCACCCACTATCTACAAACCACTAGTTTTCATTATTCTGAGCATATAGAGCCAGGGCGCATTTGTCCATGCTGGAGTTCTTGCTACTTGTCTTTCTTCCTTTGAGTGGGCAGTCTTGTTCATAGTGTCCATTATTGTAGCAGAAAGAGCAAATCAGATCAAAGTTGGTCAAGGGATCAAATGAATTGAACGTTTTGATTTGTCCCTGCCTTTTGGGGGCATATGAGTTGATTATTCGGTCCTTTAGATTTGTCTTTTCACTTCTGCGAGCCATACAATGTCTGGCTTGATGACCGAAGTTTTTACAATGAAATCAATGTCCAAGAAAGATGGTTTTGTACTTGTTGAAGCAACCACGATTTGAGTCCATTTCCATCCTGGGAATTACTCCTCCCTCGTTCTTCAGATTTGCGATGGACCCTTGGTGGAGTACAGGTTTGTATTTGTTGTAGTGTCCATGATTCGACTCCACATTCTTCTTTGGAGTAACTCTCTCTTCATTCTTGGGATCTGGGATGCACTTTTGATAACATATTTTTTCATCTTTTGGATTGCAGGAAAGTGCATCGGCATAGCTTTTTGCACTATTCTTAGTGCTTGAGGATTCTCCTTTGAAACCTATTCCAAACTTGTCATGTTGAGGTTTTTGATTTTTCAAAATAGTCTCAAGTATTTGAGAGCTTTTACAGCCCTTTTTAATTTGCTCCAGCTCCTTCCTCAAAGACACTATTTCGGCCTCTCATTCTTCACAAATCTCTTCTTTTTCTTTAAGCTTTGCTTCCAAGAGATCTTCTCTCCTTCTTATTTCCTCGTTTTCAACTTTGAGAGAAATGATTTTGTTCCGTAGTTTCTCATTTTCTTCAATGGCGCTTATTAACAGTTCATCTACATTTCCTTCCAGCCCTGAGTCATCATCATCTGTGAGTGCCATGAATAATGCTTCTTGGCTTTCATCATGATCACTTTCCTCATCTGATTTCCTTTTGATGACCATAAACTCATCTTCATCAGACTCATCTTGCAGGGAGAGGAAGTTTTTCTTATTGAACCCTTTCTTTTTGTGTGCCATTCTTTTAGAATTTCCTTCATCATCACTGTCATGTTTATGAGGACATTTTGCTGCATAATGACCTATTTTACCACATTTAAAACAGATAAGAGGATACTTGCCTTTAAGCTTAGATCCTCTCTTCAGCTTCCATACAAATTGAGCCAATTCGGATTCCACATCTGACTCATCACTACAGTCATTCCTTTCTTTCCCCTTCTTTGACTTTGAGGCCTTGAATGCTGCATCTTTGGAGCTTGGGCCACCTTTTCTCATTTCATAAGCAGTGAGAATTCCATGGAGTTCATCCATTTTGAGGGTATCTAGATCCTTTGCTTCTTCTATAGCACTTATTTTGGAGTCAAATATGTCTAGAAGAGACCTTAATACCTTTTGAACAATAGTACTTTCTTCAACTTTTTTGTCCAATCCTTTCAAGGAGTTTACCACTTCAGCTACTCGGAGGAGGTATGCTGCAATATCTTCTTCATCTTCCATCCTCAAACTTTCAAATTGTCTTCTGTGAATTTGAAGCTTTGCCTTTTTTACTTTTGAGTCTCCATCGTACAAGCTAACTAGCTTCTCCCACATTTCTTTGGCAAATGTACAGTGCATGATTTTTGTAAACTCGAAATCAGTGATTCCACTAGTGATGGAGTTCATTGCCTTTGCATTTGCGATGTAGGCTTTCCTCTCGTCTTGGTCTATTGGAAGAGTGGAAGTAGTTTTGTATTCATTTTGAACAAAATGCCAGACTTCAGGTCCAAGGGACATTAAGTAGTAGGTCATTCTTTTCTTCCAGAAACCAAAGTTAGTGCCATCGAACAAAGGAGGTCTTCCTGATGCTTCGTGATTTCTCATCATGGTTGCGGATCCTTCTTCAAGCTGTTAGGCTAGTGTGAAGAAGCCTGCTCTAATACCAATTGTTGGAAATACTGAGGGGGGGTGAATCAGTGTTTCTTATTATTTATTTTTTAATTGTTTTAGTGATTGCCAAAAGCATATATATATATATATATATATATACGCAGAACACAGAAATCAACAGTTGGAATTACTGCTTTTATTAAAACTCGAGACAGTGCAATGAAATAAATACAATATAAGTATATATCTAATTGTGAATAGTTGCCAAGCTCCAACTTGGACTTTAGTGAGGCTCCAACCTCCAGAGCACCAACTTTGTTCTGCCAAGACACCAATCTTGGACTTAGGAGCACCAACTCGCAAGGACTTCAATCCTTCTCACTTTTGAGGCACCGGCCCCAAGGATTCCAATCCTTCTCACTTCTACTCTCCTGCCTTTGCTGCCTCTACAGCCTCCGCTGCTTTTGCAGCCTCTCACTCTGGTTCTTCACAACAACAACAACGCCACAATCCTTTGTTTTTGCTGTTTTATGCATTCCCGTGCCTTTGTCAATTCGTTTCCTCTTACATGTTGGCTCTTTGGCTTCCTCCTTAGTCGTTGTCGTTTCCTCTGACTCGCTTGATCTTCTATGCTCGCTTGACACTTCGGCTTCCCACTCCATGTAACTGATGCTCAGCCTTCTAATTCATCGGAAACAACCATCGTAAGCCTTTCGGCTTAAAAACCACCTCGCAAGCAGAAACACAGTTACACAGGAAAATATGAGCAAAACAGTCAAAAGACTATGGGGCGGCAGCAATGGATTTAAATAAGGCCCACAAGGGATCTTTGACCCACAATCACTTCTCTTAAATATCGAGACCGAAAACCCTTTTACACTGGCAAATCGGCTCTTTAATCCCTTTCGGGACCCAAAACTTTCATTACTGTTGAAAACAATGTTTTCTATGCCTTTTAACGCATATACGGGGTTATATACGCAGATCAGGATCTAACCGATCGAACGGTCATGATCCACTCGTGGTATCGACGGTCGGCAATGCGAGCTCCAACTATCGGCGCTTTCCACAGTCCAGATGTGATATCGCTATCACTATCGGCCGTTCGCAATGTCCCTTTTTAATATGTATATGTGTTCCTCTCCGATGGATCAGATGCGATTTGTATTAAACAGCAGTTGATAACCCCTTCGGGTCCGTGTGTAATCGCAATCGGCGCTTCTAGTCGGACAGGCAATGGGCGGATGCGATAATACATTTAACCATACCACAATTCCGCATCGGGTCCGCGTACATTATCGCAATCAGAGGTTTCGGGGGTGACACTTAATAGAACCCATCGATATGACGGACGTGATATATCATAAATTGTTTTTAATGCCTCCGTCGAGTCCACAACCTTATCGCAATCGAAGGTTTCGGGGGTGACAGCCCTTTGAGACTAGCGACACAGCAGATGCGATATTACATTAAGGTTGTTTATAATGGAGCCATGGGTCCGTGTTATCGCATCTATATATATATATACTCCTCCGCTCTTTGTACTCCTCCATTATACTCTTGGCATATGCGATACTCCCGATAGTTCTTCCTTTGGCATTGTTGCTCCGATAGCTGTTAACGCATATATATATATATATGGGCTTTGCCTCCGATATCTCCTCTTCTTTGGCATATATATATGTTATATATATATGGCTCCATCTGCTCCGTTCCGTCTGCTCCTCTTAGCTCCGTCTGCTCCTCTTGGTGGCACTGTCTGCTCCTCTCGTCTCCATCTGCTCCTCTGTTTGCTCTATGTGTATACTACTCCATTTGCTCCTCTTCTTTGGCATATACCGATGGCTCTATATATATTGCTCCTCTTGGCTCCTCGAATATTGCCATATTGACATCAATGACAATCTTTGTCCAACAACAACAATATTAATAAGGGCTACAATGACAATAGTAATGGGGGAATCACTAGTATTATAGGGACCTAACACCACCTCACAATAAAATTATGAGCATTAATCACCTTGGGAGATCTATTTCGCTTCCAACAATTATTCCCTTTATAACATGGTACATGCCTATTCATATTTGGCTAAGCACAACAGTGAATTATGGAATTTGCATGAAAGATATAATTCCTAGTAAACTTTCTAGACTACAAGAAAATGCAACTTCTAAAACTAACAAGTTTGCCACAATTAAACCAAAAGCGATAAGCATCTCCCTATTTGCAACAAGGTGATCCACAATGCACATAGTCTCACACTAACAAAAGTTTACTCAACAAGTTAACTCATCCTTGAGCATGTAATGAATATAAAATATATAAATAAACATTACATTGTAATGAATAATGACAATAAACTGTGGAACATAACCTAGCCTAGTGACACAATCTTTCACCTTCATGACTGGTCAATGCACATTGCATATAAGTATGCCATCGCAAGGCATTGTATCAACCATATAATTATTCATCCTATATGGACTTCAACTATCTTTCATTACTATGTTGGATATTTTTTATATTTGCATATTTTTCATTGCATAATATAATGAACAATAGTTCATATACTATCACAAAGCATTATATCAATCATCGCATTCAATCATTAATAAAATATATAGTATTTATGTTATTTATGCTCTTTTCCCAAACCAAGTTTGATGGAGTAGTCTTATCTTACCAAACCCTGCCAATGAGTACCACGTTACATTAAAAATATGAGCATTAATCACCTTGGTAGACCTATTTCACTTCCAACAATTTTTCCCTCTATAACATGGTACATGCCTATTCATATTTGGTTGAGCACAACAGTCAATTCTGGAATTTGCATGAAAGATCTAATTCCTAGTAAACTTTTTGGACTACAAGAAAATGCAACTTCTAAAACTAACAAGTTTACCACAATTAAACTTCTTGTCGCTCAAATTGTACAGGTGAATGTGACAACGCTCAGTGTGGGGGTTGTCACTCTGATCCCCACCCTCTCCCTTCTAGTTGTCTCCCTACAGCAAGCTATCGAGGATAGTCCCTATGAAATGTGTGAATGAGAGACTTGTCGGGAACCGACTAGTCTGAAGACACAGCTGAATGGCCTAGCAACCTCAAGATTCAGAGTTGGTTAGACTGGCCCTCAATTCTGTCTCAAATGAGTGGCAAGTATTTGTCCAAAGTATCTTGGTCAAAGCAGCTTTGCCAAATTGGGATGAGATGTGGGCAGCTCTAAAA
The DNA here is from genome assembly GCA_000404065.3 of Pinus taeda. NCBI lineage: Eukaryota > Viridiplantae > Streptophyta > Pinopsida > Pinales > Pinaceae > Pinus > Pinus taeda. The sequence goes on along the minus strand of APFE030232057.1, from coordinate 71,202 downwards.
CAAGAGGAGCTAATGCGAGACTTAGTCAAGGTTAAACTTGACGGAAGCAGCAGCAGTGGGTCGAAGCCCAAGGAGGAGGAGGAGAATGTAGCCCTTGCATCGAAGGGACAGCAGGAGCAGCAGAGACGTAAGAAGGACGTCTCGAAGATCAAGTGTTTCAGGTGTGGTGAGATGGGTCACTACGCTACATAGTGTCCTCTCAGGAAGAAGGACAAGGATGAGAAACACGATCCGAAGGCTGCACCCGCGAAGATCAAGGAGGAGTTCGCCATGACAGTCGAGATACCTCCAGGAGGGAGGCGGGTTGATTTGGAGTTGTAGCTCGGAAGAGCTACAGATGGCCAAGATCCTTGAGGAGCCCACCTCTACGATCAATTCCTTGCTACGGGAGCCCAGATCAGAAGTAGCATGATGGACTAGTGTCAGATGATGCCGAGGAGTGTCAGGGAGACAGTTGCAATGGCTTGGAGCACCAGAGACTGAACAGCGCAAAGCAGAGTTGGCAGCAATGCAGATGGCACAGAGCTGTTAAAATTGGCAACTAGGGCCAAACTCCATGTGGGTCGTCTTATTTATGGCAGTTGATATTTCTCTTGGATCCCTCTCATCAAGAGGTGTAGGATTGATCTAAAGATCATCCGATTCCGATAAGTATTCATGGAGGTATGAATTTATTTGTGTTATAAGACAATTCGTCAAGGTCGATTAGCAACCAAATAAACCCCTCATGCACTCAACGTTTTAGTATAAAAGGAGATGACTTGACAGTCATTTTACACACAACTTCTCTCTTGATTTCTCTCCACTTATCTTGGGTTTTAGTGTGAGAGAAATCTAGGAGGAAGTATCCCTAACGTAGTCCTAAGGAGGATGCCCTAACGCAGTCCTAAGGAGGATGATCTAGCTCTCAACACAGTTATGGAGGAGAGATCTAAACGCTGCCCTATGGAGAAGCCATAACGCTGCCCTACGGAGAAGCCCTAACGCTAACCTTTGGAGAAGCCCTAACATAACCTATGAAGAGGTATACGCAGTTAAGAAGGGAAACAATGTAAGCCCTCAATGCAGATTAGAAAAGGGTCTCTACCCTAGATGGATGCCCTAGAACCTCAATGCAGTCTATGGAAGAATGAAAACTCTAACCACAACAAGAGAACAAGGATCTTAGACAGCGTGGAGGAGGCCCGAGTTCCTCAATGTAGGCCGAGTTGATTACTAGAGCGGTAGCTTGTTTTTGGGTCACTTTGGCGGAGGCCCAGACTCTGTCTTGGATGTTGCAAACTGCTCTTGAGGGCCGAAGGCATGAGGAACTGTTTCGTGGGGATAGAACCCTTGGAAAGGGCTACCACAGCAAGGGATAGGCTTGCAGTAGCAAGTCGTAGTCCCTTATACACCTACAGGTCTACGTTAAGGCTAACAAGGAGGGCGTAAGGACTAGTTGTGACTGTTGGGGTATAAAAAGCCAATGTGTGGTTTAGGAATGTTGGAGAAGGGTGATCATAGCCTTGGGACAGATGTTGTGAAGGTTGTCCAAACAACTGTTAGAATACCCTTACCAGTCCAGCGACATAGCAATCAGAGAATCCCCTAACAGTGAACTGATGTAAGTGTAGCAGCATGATATAATAAGGTGTGACAGCATTGGAATAAGGGCGCAGCATTGTGATGATGAATGTTGCAATAAGGTGCAGCATGTGGGACAGCAAGCATGCAAGGTATAGCAAGCATGCAAGGGACAGCAAGCAAGTAAGATACAGCAAGCATGCAAGGTACAACAAGCAAACAATGGGACAACAAGCATGGACAACATGGTTCAACCATGGCACATGGGGCAACATTGCAGCAATAGGTGCAACAGTCATGAGGTCTAGCATTGTGATGATGGGTGCAGCACGGTGAGGTGCAGCATGATGACGAGATGCAGCACAACGATAGGTGAAGGAGTCACCCTGGAGAATCAATTGAAGCAGCGTGTCTTCAACTAATCTCATGTATCATCTTCTTAGAGATGATCTATGCTCTTACCTAGATAAGTCAAAGTGTTGACTTCTGTTGTAAATGTATTATCTCTCTCTCTCTCTATTGAACTATTGAAGAACATATAAGAAGAATTGATCAAGGGTTTCCCCACATTGGGGTTTGTCCTTGGCTAGTGCCACATCTTGTGTCCTCTTGTCTTGGCTTGTCTTCTGCAATTTATGTTTATGTTCTATCTGCAGTTTACTTTAATGCTGATGTGATTGCTAATCTGGAAAAGATATTGCGCTAACTGTGAAAATTGAAATAAATTGCTCTAAGTATAGAACATACCTAAAATTAACAAGAGCAGAGGTCAACCGCAGTGCAATAGATTCAAAGTGTCAGCGCAGAGACTAGCAATAGTCAGGCTTCAACATTCACGTGGTATCATACTGAACACAGTGAGTTCAGTAATTTGGGATGTTTTTATGTTGTTGATACAGTAGCAGCAATAGTTTGCGGTGCAGTGGCAGTTGGCAGTGGCAATGCTAGCAGCAGCACAGATGCAACACTTGAGAGGGAGTTGTAGTACCGATGCAGTGTTGACAGTGGTAGTGTCAGCAGTAGTACAGTTACAGTATCAGCGGACAGGATGTCAAACATCAACAGTGCAGAGGACGATGTTATGCAGTCAGGTTGATGCTTCAGTGGGAAGCATTGCTAGAGCACATTCCTTGCTAAGAGGGAGTGTTAATTTCTGGTAGCATCGGATGTGTTCTAAGTCTCAAATTTTGCAAGGAGGCTTAAACATATGCATTCTCCAATAATAAAAAATCGTTTTGGGAAATTCCACCTAGAGACAGTTTTATTAAAATAATTAATGGGTATTAATCTAAACTGCCAGTGTAACTTCTAGAAGAAGCGGAGATCAAGTCAATATGATCCTAGCCATTGATTAGAATCTAATCTGGGTCGTTGATTGATCAACGAGAGGATTATAAGAGAAGGCTTAATGGGCACTTGGAGAACACACCGAGTAAGTTTAGAAGATTGAATTTCTGAAGCAGATCAGTTGTCGAAGAGAGATTCGAAGTGAGCTTTTGCAGTGAGGGGCAGTGAGTATCCAGAAGAAGGAAGGTTCCCTGGGTTGGAGAGTACGAGGCAGAGAGAGGGCAGAACGACGTCCAGAGAGAGCAGATGCTGACCCACGCAAAGATGACTTAGTGACAGCACAGGCCTTAGAGGGAGATCGAATTCCTGTTGAGGAAATCGAGTTTCAATAGCCGAGGTGTGAGACCAGGAGGTAGAGATTCGGATTTTCCAACCAGCAGAGGGTCCGGAGAAGGAGCAACGTGATACCCAGCAAGGGTGACGCAGGAACTGCGTGGGAGTGATGTACTTCTACGCAGAGGGTACGCAAAGGCTCTAGTTTAGCGTGATCAGACTCAGATTCTCCCAGTGACAGGGTGAGAACACTCCACCATTCGTTTTGTCCAGTTTCTCTCTATATCGGATTGCTAGTTGAGCATCCAATTATTGTACTCGGATTTACTACTGCATAATAATAAACCCCTCATATCTATTGCACTGGTTTCCCACATTGGGTTTTTTCGGGGACATTTGTCTAAAAATAACAGTGTTATTGTGTTGCATTTTCTTTCTTGCTCAGTGTCTTGTTTCCGCATATAAACTAATTAAGTGGAGACTGCAGTGTATGTATTTCAATATTTGTCACAGGAAACTGCAAATAACTTGTTCATGTAAATCTAACAAGTAGGGAAAATATCATCAGTTGTTGCAGCAAGGATTCTGGTTTAGGAATTTTCACACAGTGGTCATCTCCTTGTCAAACATTATTTCTCCCAGATCTTGAAGTTGATCCCTTATCTCAAATATCCTCATAAAGTATGAGGCTATTCCTTCTTCTTTCGGTATCCTTAGCTTGTAGAGTTCTTTCCTTAGAGAGATAACTTCTCCTGTGGTATTTACAGAAAACAACTCGACCAATTTGTCATATATTTCTTTTGAGGTGTTGAGTTTAGATACATATAAGATGAGGAGATCCTTGATGGATTCTATGAGAATCCTTTAAGCCCTCACTGCCCCTTTCGTAAACTTTGCAAGTGCTTGAGCATCTTCCTTCGATGGTTTGATGATAGAGCCTTTGACATGATCCATCACCTCATTTTCAATGAGATTTAGATTTGTCCTCTTCTTCCATATAAGATAGTTTGAGACCCCAACCAATTTTTTGCTTCCTTGCAAAAATACATTTTGACAAATTCAGACATAAATATACTTACTTGTGAAGATGCTTCTTCAACTTGTTGCCTCCTTGAATTTTGATGATGATATAATTAATAGAGAGCTTCTCCTTGATGAAGATAGTTCTCTTCAAGAATGATCCTTGACCTTACAAAGAGGGAGATCACTTTAGATCCTTTGATGGTGATGTCCTTGTTGATGATGAGATGATCTTCTACAGTGGTAAGGTCCTTAGTACTTACTTCAACGAGAGGAAATTGCCTTAGAACTTCTGAAGATGATGACAACGTCCTTGATCTTGCTTCCCTAGTAAGAAACTTGATTTATAAGTCCCTTTATCTTGAGTAGGGTCTTTGTGGTCCTTTTGATGACTTGAGGATCCCAAGACTTTTGTTGGTGTAGACTTCTTCTTCAATTTAGAGCTTTGATACTTCTTTGTAGATCTTGATTCCAAGATGATCTTCTTAGATTTGCTTTTATTAGGTGATTTCTCTAGTAATAATAATTGCTTGTGAATGCTTTTTACTTCAATAGATTAGGATCTTCTCTTTAGTTAGATTATTATAGTGTTCTTCTTCATCAAACAGCGACCAAAGCATAAACAATAAAGAGACAAGAGACACAGAATATAGGCGATCAGCCAGGGCTAAAACCTCGCCCACTTGAGAGGAAAATCCAAACGAATTCTTCTTCTTATAGAGACTTCAATTGATGAGTACCAAGACCATGACTAAGACCCTTGACCAAGGTTCCTCCAAGACCAAGTCACCTTTATACTTCAGCTTGTTTCTAGACTTCAACTTCAATCTTAGAAACACTCTTACTGCAACCTCGTCCTTCTTCTCTGCAATTCGACTCACCTGCACTTTCTGCAACATTTATGCCTTCCCTTCAGAAACCCTAGGTTACATGAGGGAGGAGATCATGGAGAGATTTGTCCTTCTATGACTTCACGATGCCTTCCCTGCCTTCTTAGTGAACTCAACCGTCCAAGTAGACCTTGTTGATACCAATCTTAAATACTTTGGTGTGACTGCAATTCATCCTATGTGCAGCAGATCGAAACAATAGATCCCTTGGCACGTGTGATAGAAAAAATAGCCCTAAAACAGATCCAAAATAACTCGGCTTTGGTTCGTTCTTCTTCGCTTGGATGAAGCCTCTTCTTATGTGTTTTCGCACTTCTTCTTGCTTGAGACCTTGATCGAATTCCTTGTGCTCAAATGAAGGTCGAGTTGCCTGTTTAAAGTGGTTTGCCCATGTACATAAGCCAACTTGATTGAGATCTAGGACAACATGTCCTCTAGTGTAGGTTCATCACTTCATTTTGAGGCCGACTTGTTGGAGGTTCTTAAGCCTGGTCTTGGAGGATCTTTTTACTCTTTTCAACGACTCACATACATATGTAACATGCCCAAGAAGGGTCCTTCATACATGACATTAACTCAATTTTGACTTTATGACCAATCCTAACAGCTCACAATGGGAGCCTTAACTAAAAATAAAATTCCTTGCTCATGAAACCCATGAGACAAGCATTACAAAAATAATTCTAGTCTTTCTTCTTTACATCAATTACATAAAATCATAATTACACGTCATTATGAAGACCAAACCTAGTTACATTTTTCAACAATACTAACGATACCTCCCCTGGAGTTCTAACCACCCGATGCCTCCGGCGTTATGGCTCTGACTACTACAAGGTCGTCGTGTTAACCACAACTGAGGGTCTAGGCTTCGCAAGCTGGGTGAAAGAGGTGGTCCTATCGTCTTTCAATGAAGCTTATAGTTGAAGGTAAGTTAATTAATGCAACACTATTCCTAAAATGGAGGTGGAAATGAGAGATTATGTTTAAGTGAGATTGTTGAACGTTTTACGTGAGGTAAATTATCAAGGAATATTCTATTAAAGCAATGAAGAAAAGTACTTAACGATTACAAAGACAATCTTCACCAAAAGAAGTGTTCAGCAAACCAATTAGATTATTCAATGGCAAGAGATCTCAATCGAACAATTTCTTATGACAATAAATGCACAAATCCAATGCTTCTCTTAACAATGTAGATGTGCCAATTAAACAATACCAATATTCAACAAGATATCACAATTTGCAACTCAAGAGATTATTTAGATGCCAAAATTACTCTTATCACAATATGACAATCAATTAGGTGCTTTAGGAGTGAGTTGATTTCCAAGATTATGAACTTAGATATGATGCTCACTTGTAAAGACACAATGTTAGTATGTAATACTCCTAATTGGAAAATAATAGTAAATACCAAAAACATGAACTAGGAACAACAATTAAAATTAAAGTCCAAGCACCCAAATCAAAACACCATAGAAAATAAGCAGAATAACTAAGCCATTTTATTAATCAATGGGAATCTGAGTACATAATGAGTAAGAACAACGGAACCTGGGCTTGCTATGCAAGCTATGGAAACCCCAGGTGAAATCTCGCTAACCCAACTACTGAAATGGCTCCACACTGATACTACACACTGCCTAGAAAAATTGTTATAGGTTGCCAAATGGAACTGGAAGTTTTGATCAAAATAATGTCTGAAATGTTCTGAAATTGCAAGCACAAGCTCCTCTCCTCAAACCTGAAAACACCCAAAAACGTTTTGGCCTATCTCCAAGCCAAAATCAAACCCACTAAATGATGCATATGCCCAGCTAACTAGCAATTCGCCTACTATAAGAATGAGGATTTCAAATCGCCTGAAAAAATTTGTAAAATTAGTTGGAGACTCGTCACAAAGAACCCATAATAACCCAAAAAAATCTCACAGACCCAAATGGTGGAAATGGTCCCAGAATGAATTGTGCCTTCTCCAATAATTTATGTTGCTAGCAGCTGACTAGAAAACTCATTTCTACCAAAAACAATGCCTAAACAATTATATGAAATTAACCATGGACTCCTCTCACCAAACCCACAAAAACCTAGAAAGGGTTTGGGCTGAATCCACCGACCCCCGGTGACCCCCAACAAGTGGAAACGCCAAATCTGGCCAAAAAATGCATCATAGTTTGATATTACAGAATTATGCCCAAATTTACCACTGGCTAAATTCTTCCTTGAGGTTTACGTCCAATCTCTGACCCTTATCTCTCCACAATTATTCTCTCTTCTTCCCTTGTTTAGGCTAAAATAGAAACCCCTATGCACTTCTAAATGAAGAGAATTTCGTCCCACATGATTGTTGCTCTCTATCCCTACAAAATCACCATAAAATAGTCGACTCCAACTAGGAAAATCCTCCTGCAAATAACCTAGAATCCAACTTGATGTATGTTGGACCACAATGAATAACTCGAATTGCCTTTACGCTCGGAAAATACGCAGCGGTGGAAATATTGCTATCAATGAAGTTGTACAAAATCCCAGGAATGGACTCTTTGAATTCCCAACTAGGGAGGCACTCGAAGTCCTCCAAAGATGGGGTGGAATCCCGCATGGAATTCTTGTGCTAAATAGCACTCTACCTTGCACTAAACAACTCCAAGAGAAGATGAAGTGTTAAGTGTAATATTCAAAAGATGATCCACAAAATGAGTCCCTCCTTTTATATTTTCTCTCCATCCTTCTAGAGTCCTTTTAATATTATTTTATTGGTGGGGCCATTTTCCACTTAATTACTTTTTCCACCATATTAATAAAATAATAATTTGTCCCCAATCTACAATAAAATAATACTTGCCACCTTTCTCCAAAATACTAGTTGCCCCTTTTAATTAATATTACCAAAATTGGTCAAAATTCCCATGCTCACGAAATTGGGGATATTACTGTCCTCGCCAAAAATTGCTTGTCCTCAAGCAATTCCCGAACAAGCACTCTCTCTATCAACTGACTCAGATGACTACTGCAAATGATACTGGGGTCCCAAATGTGCCACTAAGTCATCCCTATCCCCAGCACTATCCTGGCATAGAGTTCCTCGATACCAAGGTCCCAAGCCATCCTAATTAATGTGAAGCACCCCTTGCTTCACTCACTGTCCAACCTGGTACAGGCACCCAAAGCCCTTTGCATACTGTCAGTAAGGAGAGCATCATGGTAATATAAAGTCCTGATCAACTCGTCGTGCATTTGCTCTACTGAGCCATCCATATCATGCACTCCAAGGGTGGACTCCTAAAGATACAATCCAACCCTGATGGAGATGAATCCTCGCTTGCATGAGCTTCCTCTGATCTCCTCTTGCTGATCATCCCTCCATGCTGGTGAAATCCCCCACGCCTCACTAAAATACAATGGAAGATGGAAATGACCTCCCCCTATCGAAACCAGCGCATCCCTTAGGGTAGTTGAACTGTCAACTACTGTGACGCCAAGGTCCCATGCCCATTCTAGGAAGAAACTGTCATGTTGACCCTGCGACACTCTAGTCATCACTAACTGCCCAACATGCTAGTACCAGAGCCTCCTGTCCTGTAACTCTTGGCCATAATATATGCGATGATCGACGTTATGCCCATCCTGCCCAAGCAACTTAGCAATGCCAGAGCCTATCACTCCATGGTTGGCCCCAATCTTGAGCAACAACCTACCTCGCCATATGACAAAGACCTCAATGATCCCCCATGTGTCAGCCTGAGAATGATCCAGATCACTTGTTATCGTAATTGTACTCACTAAGAAATGGAGTGTCCCCCCAATCAATTGGATCCCTAGATCCCGTAGCCATATAGAGGTTCACAACTCCCAATCCTCACTGCCTGTTGTTGTAACATCCTACCGGTTGTTGAGACCCCTTTGTGCCTCGTCCTTGACCTCTATATGTATCCAATGGATGGGCACCCAACATCAAGGATCTGTCCCACATGTGACAAATGGCTCTGCTCCTGCCAAACAATAGCGAAATCTGCTATCCCAGCTCCTAATGATGTGCCCAGATACTGCATGGAGCCTAGGCATCCTCTTGCTAACGAAGACTACCATCCCCACTATGGAATATGTTGTCAATCAATGTGATGTATCTTGGAAGTCCAAGAGACCCACTTGTTGAACATAGGGTCATGTAAGTCGAAAAGTCATGGAAGTCGAACGGTCATGAGAGTAGTTGAACAGCCACAAGGGTCAAGTTCACCCTTGGCTATAAATACCCCCTCATTTGTACATGCAAAGGAATTTTTCACCTCAGCTCCTCCGACATAGCCAAGAGAGTCTATAATCTTTTCTTTGAGGAGTAAGTAGTGGCTCCAACGCCCCACTGACGGGGTTAGTGATGTATGGTGTAATGATGTGTCTTGGAACTTTCGCTTAATTCAGAAGCCTATTAACAAGCCAGCATGTTGTATTGTATTTGTTGTAAGATTGATCTTTAACACTTGTAATGCATGTTGCTTTAACCTATGTTCTACATCTGAACTGTTTCATTTGTTGCAATGCATAATCTATTAATGGAAATGTGTTGTATATGTTGTTAACGCTGTAATGATCCATCTTTAATATAGTGAACACAAGAATATTAGCATGCATATGATAGCTACATATGCATGTATTGCATGTATTGCATTATTATATATATATTCTAAATTAACTATAAATGTTGAAAATAACGACACTGCTTCAGAGAGAAGTTATACCCTCACCCATCACCAAGCATATTGCATAAATGCATCATAATTAAGGAGAAAATACCCTAAATAATTTCAATAATATAAATTTAAAAGTATAAAGAAAATTTGGTTATAAAGAAATAAATGTAAAATTTAAGTTAATTATAAATATGGTTATATATTTATATACATCCATAATATTAATAAATTATATTAAATAATTATTAAAATATGAAATTTTAAAACAAATAAAATAAATAATTAATAAACTAAGGGCATTTAAAGAAAACTAATAAAAAATCCTAAAGGTAAACTAATACACATCAATATCCCTGTAGCTTTGGACAAATGGAGTTACACGTTACAAAGGGGGGAAAGGTGTCACCATGTAGGAAGAGGTGACCGCCAAGAAATGTTATACATAAATGGAAGAGGAGCATGAAAAGGGAGGAGGGGAAAAATATACAGAGAATGGGGAAAAATAAATCTATTTGAGGGATAAGCTAGGGGCTAGATTTTGGAACTGAAAATTGGAAAATCTTCAGCTATTCTTGGAGTTTTGGGCACGGGGGCCAGAGGACTTCCATTTCGAAGTCCTCTGGACCTGGGAACCGCAGAGGTTGATCCCAGATAGGCAGGGAGGAATCGGTTGGTTTGGTAATGGAACCAGAAAACTCGGAGCAACGTAGACCGACATTAGATGGGAGAATCAGGGACGCAATTGCATTTAATTTGATAGAATTACTCTGATAGAATTTTACAAGAAATATGTTCATCTTGTTGAATTTTAATAACAGTCCTTACAAATGTTGTCCCGTCTGTGTCGACTGCTCTGCCAAACATCAGACATACCTTTCACATGAACCTTGTTGTAACAACCGTTGCACTCGTTCGGACTGATCCGTGAGTGTTGTATGTGTTATCTTACCATGTATGTTGTGACTGCCGCATCCATGTGGACTGCTCCACCGGAAGTTGTGTATGTCCTGTTGGGTTGTGTGTTCCTAGCCGAGTTGGGACTGATCCCTTTCAACCTGGAACTCACCTTCACCCACTTCCCCTCACAATGAAAGAACCAATGACACAAGTACACTTACACTCACCAGGCACGCAAACCTCACTACCTGAAGACAAAGAAGACCACTCTCCTGTGCTGACAAGCAAGAGTTGAGGCAAATCTTTAAGATAATGGCAACCAGGGCATCGTACCGGATGGGACTCCTACACCAAACTTGGCGAGTCCAGCACTATCAACACAGTCGTATCAGAGCTCAGATCTTGGCTCGACCATGGGGTATTTTCCTATGAGTGAGGAGGACAGACAGAATATTACTTACAGGAGTGAAAGGTACCAAAGCAGGTAGAGGGAGCTAGAGATCACTCAAGATACTAAGGACCATGGAAGGCAGTGATAGAAGAAGACATGGAGGAGCCCAAGAGCAGAGAAGAGGTGGCCTTTGACATCCTCTTGGAGACCCTGAGTGATTTGGCAAAGGGGCAGAAGGAGATGTTAGATGAGATCAAAATGCAGAACCGGGAACGAAGCACTCACCGTGACTTTCTATTTGGAGAGACTTCGGAAGCTTCTCAACAGTTTGATCACCCTTCACCTACTGCGCAACCACCATCCTCTAGTGGGCCAACTAGAGCCACGCTACCTTCTTTCCTGCCTTTGGCACTAGGTGAACCGGGGGGAGTTAACGATCAATCGCCTATGGGGGAGCATTTCAGGGAGTGGCAGTCCATGGCAGCAAACTTCAAAGAAGCACTATCTTTCAGAGATTTTTGCCAACTCAAGCAGAATGAGAAGGGAAGGAGCTATGGAGGTCATGGCATGCAGAACGAGTTGCAATGCACCATTGGGAAGATGTACTTCCCCACTTACGATGGCACTACCAAGTGCACAGCTTGTGCTTGGGTGGAGAAGTTGGACACCTATTTCCATCTCAACAAGATGATGGAGGTATAGGCCATTAAAATGGCCACTTTGCATTTGGAGGGGGAGTCCCACGACTGGTGGTTTCATGGCTTCTCCACTTTGGGGCATGCCAACGTGACCTCCTATGAGGATTTCACACGGAAAGTAGTGGAGCGTTATGATCAGAGGGATCTGGAGGCTCACTTCAGGGAGTTGACCCAGCTCAGGCAAACAGGACATCCAGAGCATTATATTTCAGAGTTCCTGAGGGTCTCAGTCATGGTGTCGGATTTGTCAGATGTTAGGCGAGTATACACATTTGTAGAGGGGTTGACGAAGCCACTACATGGAATAGTGAAGTCACGCAGGCCCTCTACTCTACTAGAGGTTGTGACTTGTACGAGAGACTTGCAAGGGGCCATCCCCAAGACCCAGGCACCCTTTCCACCACGCACTCCCTACCCTCAGAAGGGAAATGACACAAGAGCACCCCCAGTGCAGAGAGCACCCCAAGGGCGAGCGCAGCTGGATGATGAGACCAAGAGAGACCTCAGGAGGAGGAATTTGTGTTTTACTTGTCAGGAGCCATGGGCACCAGGCCATCGGTGCACTGCGGGCAAGGCCCATTACATTGAGGTCTTCTCGGACAACGATTAGGAGGATGAGGTAGAGTTGGAGTTTGGTGGGGGAGACAACGAGGGTCCAGGAGAGAGGGGACCACCACCACATGGGGGAGCATCTCTTGCACCATCCAAGGGAGTCCTAGCCTCTTTGTGTGGGGTTCCCAAATGTTTTACCATGAGGATCAGTGGCACAGTGCAGGGGCCACGTGTCTCAGTCTTAGTAAACAGTGGGGCCACCCACAATTTTATTGGTGCTCAAATGGTCCAGAGGAGAGGCATCACCACTGCAGAGTTTGAGGGGTTTTTAGTTCTATTACTAAGAGATAGAACTATGTCATGCACCCGATATGTTCTCGCTTTGACAATGACCATGGGGAACTATTCGATGATAGACCATTTCTTCGTGGTGGACGTACCGGACACCAATGTGGTGATGGGTGTCCAATGGTTGTATTCCCTAGGCTGAGTTACCACAGATTGGAGGAAACTAGATATGGAGTTTACGAGGTCGAATGGTAAGCTAGTGGTTGTTCAGGGCATGCATTCATATCCTCCACAGACAATTTCGGTCTACAGGATGGAGGCCGATTTGAGGCATGGGGACATAGCATGGGTAGTAGAGCTGAGGGTTTCAGAGGCTGGGGGACGGACTAAGCCACCACATCCAGACATACAAGCTATACTGGACAGATATCCGGTAATTTTTGGAGAATTCCACTAGGGCAAGCACCTAACAGGGGAGTTTGAGCACACTATAGAGTTGGAGCCTGGTCTGCAAACAATTATTACTACACCCTATAGGCATCCCAAAGTCTATAAGGATGAGATTGAGAGGGCCATCAGGGAGCTATTGGCGTTGGGCTATGTTGCAGGAAACGTAGGGCAAGGGGGCGTTTCCATACGGAAACGGGTACGAAACGCTGAAATGCGTTTGGTACGGCCCTGAAACGCGTTTCAAGCCGTATTGCCACGTTTCACAAACTGAAACGTGGCCAGTATGGCCTGAAACGCGTTTCAGGGTCATACGACTCACGTTTCAGCGTTTTACTTGTGTTTTTTTTTTAATTTAGTTTGTTTCCTAATTTATTTTTAGGTTATCCTAGTGACTTCTAGTTGCTTCTAGATGCCTCTCTACAGTTATAAAAGTGAACTTTTGCCCTAATCTTGATATGCAGTTCATGGTAATGTTAAATTCTTAAAGCAAAAGTGATATTCTCCTTTATTTTTCATTTTCATCCTTTTACTTAAATTTTTAACATTACCATGAAATGACTCAGGATGTTTGAGAGTGGTTTCGCCCTCATTGGATTTCATATGGAGAAAGTAGAATTTTAGATCTCACTCAAAATCCAGCAGACTTATCTGTTTTTCAGGATTTCAGGATTAGGGAGATTGCAATGTTTCCATTGGATTTTATCATGTACTAGGGTATGGAACTTGTATTTAATCAAGAGAACCAAGCCCTCTATGCAGGGGAGACTCCCAATAATGAAGAGCATGTAGGGTACTAGGGTATGAAACTTGTATTTAATCAAGAGCACTAAGGTCGTTCGACTATGCAGGAGGAGACTCCCAATCAAGCACAAGAAAAGAAATTAGAAATTTCTCGTGGCTGATTTTGGATATTTCTACATTATGTGATCACTCATGAGTAAATGAGATGTAAATTTAGAGACTTATAGTTTATGCATTGACAATTGACAATTTTATCATAATGTAATAAATTAGAATGTATCATATATGCTTTATATGCACATTTTCTTAAATGTCTAAAATATATATATATATATATATAATATATATATTTATATATATATAATATATTCCGCGTTTCCCCGTTTCCAAAATTTGGGGAGATCGCGTTTCGTATCGCTTCCCGTTTCGGAAACTCGTACTCGTTTCCCCGTTTCGTGCAACTTAGGCGTTGGGCCACATTAGATCGAGTTCCAGTCCATTTGCTTCTTTAGTTGTGCTGGTGAAGACGAAAAATGGAACTCTACGCATGTGCATTGACTACAGGGCCCTCAACAAGAAGACATTGAAGAACCGAAATCCCATTCCGCGTATTGATGAGTTGATGGATGAGCATAGAGGAACTAAGTACTTCTCTAAGATAGATTTGCGGTTTGGCTATCATCAGATTCGGGTGAGGGATCAGGATATCCCGAAGACTGCTTTCAGATGTCATTATGGGCATCTCAAGTTTTTGGTCATGCCCTTTGGGTTGACAAATGCACATGCTACCTTCCAATCATGCATGAACCATGTGTTTAGAGGCCAACTGAGGAGATTTGTGTTGGTATTCTTTGATGATAGTTTGATCTAAAGCAGGACGTGGGAGGAGCACTTGCAGCACTTGGAGGTGGTGTTACATATCTTGGAGGAGCAGCGGTTCTACGCCAAGATGTCAAAATGCGAGTTTGGGCTAACGGACGTGCTCTACTTGGGACACATCATCGACACAGATGGGGTCAAGGTGCATGAGGAGAAGATCAGGGCCATTCGGGATTGGCCAATACCTAGAGATGTGACAACACTGAGAGGGTTCTTGGGTATTTGCACTTATTACCGGAAGTTTGTTAAGGGCTTCTCACAGTTGGCAGCACCCCTCACTGATCTGACAAAAAAGGGGGCATTTGCATGGACAGATGGAGCTCAGACAGCAGATTGCCTCAAGGAGGTGATGAGTTGTTACCCGCTATTAGCACTCCCGAACTTCACACAGCCCTTCACATTAGAGTGTGATGCATCGGATGAGGGGATCGGGGCGATCTTGTCCCAAGGTGGGTACCCCATTGCTTTTGAGAGCCGAAAGCTCCTGCCTCATGAGAGGTCATATTCCATATACGACAAGGAGATGTTGGCCATAATGCATACATTGGCCAAGTTTCGACAATACTTGGTGGGTAACCAGTTTCGGGGGAAGACAAATCACAACAGTCTTCGCCACTTCATGGGGCAACAGGGCCTTAACGGATAGCAGAGATGGGTCAACAAGGTGCAGGCCTATGATTTTGATATTGAGTATGTGCGGAGGAAGCACAATGTGGTAGTCGATGCACTATCCAGGAGACCAACAAGACTTTCACTCATGAGCATCTGCCATGACTGGAAGGCACAGCTATTGGTGGAGTACTCCAAGGTTTGTCGAGCATGCGAGATCTTGGAGGGTTGTTATGCAGATGAGCACTACAGGGTGATGGACGAGGTTATATACTACAAGGGGCGCATATTTTTAGTTTCGGGGTCAGAGTTGAAGGAGCGTATCCTTCATGCAACTCATGATTCCCCTTTGTCTGGGCACCAGGGATTTAGGAAGACCTACATGGCAATGAGAGAGCGCTTCACTGGAAGGGCCTCAACGGGGACGTACTGAGATATGTGCAGAAGTGTGAGGCTTGTTAGAGGAATAAGGGGGAGTTGACCCATCCAGCAGGATTGTTGCAACCTCGCCCCATTCCTGAGGGGAAATGGGAGAGTATCTCTATGAACTTCATCACGGGGCTTCCCTCGGTGCAGGGGAAGGATTGCATTTTTGTGGTGATAACCGGCTAACCAAGTTCGCACATTTCTTTGCCATTCCGACACGATATTCAGCTTCTTAGGTGGCAGAGTTATTCTTTAGGTCGGTCTTCCGCCTACACGGACTCCCGAAGACTATAGTCAATAACCAGGACAATCGATTTATGGGGGGCTCCTGGCAGGAGCTTTTCAGGCTAGTGGGCACAGAACTCACCTTGAGCACCAATTACCAACCACAAACTGATGGCCAGATAGAGAGGGAAAACAAATGGCTAGAGGGTTATTTCAGGAACTATGTGACAAGGCAGCAAAGGGCATGGATTCGATGGTTACACTTGGGAGAGTACTGCTACAACACCACACACAATATGTCCATTGGTATGACTTCTTTCCATGCTCTATATGGTTATGATGCTTTATCTTTTGCTGACATCGTTTTTGGATACAGTCGGGCCCCAAAGGCCAAAGATTGGATCCTAGAGAGCCAAGACATCCTCAAGGCTCTTAAGGATAATTTGCAAACAGCTCAGAATCAGCAAAAGGTATATGTTGACAGGCATTGGGTTGAGAGGCATTTTGAGGAGGGGGATTTGGTGTACCTTCGATTGCAGCCGTATCGACGATCCACTCTGAAATAGAAGGGGGCCGAAAAGCTGCAACCACGATTTTATGGGCCCGACAAAGTGATCAGGAGGGTTGGAGAGGTAGCTTATGAGTTGGAGCTACCGCCAGGGAGCAAGATCGACAATATTTTCCATGTTTCATGCATCGAGAGGGTGTTGGGGCAACAGGTTACAGCAGTTGTGGAGTTGCCTCCACTTGATGATGAGGGGCACCTAGTTTTGGAAACGGACGTCATATTGGAGACCAGCGAAAGGAAGCTCAGAAGCAAGATAATAAGAGAATACTTGGTGTGCTAGAAGAGCTTGCTAGATGAGGATGCTACTTGGGAGGGCGAGCATATAATTGAGCATCCAGCATTGAAGTTGCTTGGGACAAGCAACATTTGGGATGGGAGGATTGTAATGTCCCTTCCTAAATTATTTTGGAACCAAGATTAATTTCTACCATTTGGGGCCAATTTTGGAGGAGATGCGGCCCATTCAATTTTTATTAGAAGACTTAGGAGTTAGAAGTAAGTTATTTTGGTTTGTTTGTAGCATGTGGGGGCCACCCACACAAGGAAATACACACTCCCTAAGCCCATGGTTTGAATTGCATGAGAGGGAAAATCAAAGGCTAGTGAGGGTCCCACGGAGGGAAAAAGGCTCCACGAAATCTATAAAAGGAAGGCAGCACTCTTCATTTGATCATCTTTGGCATATCGAATTTCTTCTTAGTTGCTCGAGATGCTTAGCTGGGTCACTTGTTGTTGGGCACAAGTTTTCCAAGCGGAGAACTCACCCTTTCTTCGGGAGTGCCACCCTAGAGAGGTCCATCCATATTCTTCCAAAGGTGATTTTTTGTGCACTTTCCAGCGTTTGTATTCAATGTCTCCAAGTGGTGCGTATTCTTGGAGGACGCAGTGGGAGAAACCGAGTTGAGATCTTGTGCATTCTTCAAGGGAGCTCTTATTGGGAGAAATTCCGGGAAAGAAGCTCTGGTGATTTGTTGCCATTTCGGTGAGTTTTTGGGTTGGAGGAAAGAGCTTTCTTCAGTAGGGGATTTCGCACTTCTTGGGGCCAGCGCAAAAGGAAGAGATTAGGCACACGTGGGTAGTGGAGACTTAGCCGTTGGAGTTGTTCCTTGCCGAGAGAGTTAAGGGAAGTGTTAGTGGAGGTTATTGCTACCTTTCTCGAGTGTTTGAGAAAGATTTTGCTAGTGTATTGACAGTTAGTGTGCTTCAGCAGTTTTGGAAGGCGTAAGGCCTTTTGGGGGTCGATTTTGGAAAGTCAAAACCAGGCCAAACCATTTCTGGGTTTTCGTGGGTTTTGCTTGAGGAGCCTAGAAATAATTTTGCAAAATTTTTTGAGCACCGGAGGAGGGGTTTTCAGCCATATCTTTGAAGTAGACAATTCAGAATTGTTGGGGAATGTGCAGTGCAGTAGTTGGTCAGTTGATTATAGCTCCAGATTGTCATTGCTTCACCTAGGCTTTTCTCCGCTAGGCAAGCCCAAGTGCATTCCTTCCATATTTTGTACTCTTGCACCAGTTTTATAATGAAATCGCTCAATTGCTTCCATATTTATGATTGTTATGGGTGTGCTCTAATTGTTTTGAAATTTCTGTGGTGAAAAATTGTTAGTTGCTTGCATATCATTGTTTTTCCTATCTTGAAACATTACAGGTTGTTCCAAGTAGACTTCCTCCTTAAGCGAGCCATGCAGGAAAGCAGTCCTAACATCCATTTGATGTAGGCTCCATCGTTGAGATGCAGTGATAGGAAAAATAGGTCGGATAGTGGTATATCGGGCAACCAGTGCAAATCTCTCATCATAGTCCACTCCTTCCTTTTGAGAGAAGCCTCGAGCAACGAACCTGGCCTTATACTTTTCAGCACTCCCATCAACTCCATGTTTAATTTTGTATAGCCATTTTGAGGTGACAACGAAATCCAAACTTGTCCTTGGGTCTAAGCACCACTTCCCAGACATCATTCTTCATGATAGATTCATATTCCTCCTTCATTGCATCCTTCTAGACTTGGTGTTTTACGACTTCTTCGAATGTACATGGCTCAATTTGAACAATAGTACTCATAACAGCTAAGTACCCTTGATACCTGTTCAGCTTCTTACTTTCGCGAAATGTCCCTCTTGGAGTAATATGTTTTTCAGCATATTCAAGAGTATCTTTGAGCCACAAAGGTATTTTCTTTGAGGTAGAGGGATCACCAGGAGGTGGATCAATGGGATCCATCAGGCATATGCTCATCTGTTGGAGATTCATCTTGTTTTTCCGCAGCATCATCATTGTCCTTCCTTAGGATAGGGAGATCTTTGGCTTTCCCAATCGCAGTATCTTCATCGAAGGTGACATCATGGCTTACTTCCACATCTCTTTGATCAGACACATAAATTCTATATGCCTTTGAATTTTCATTGTAGCCCACAAATATACCTTTCTTCCCAGATGCTTCCAACTTGTTTCTTTCCTCTTTAGGCACATGAGAATACACGGGACAACCAAATACTCTGAAATGAGAAACATCAAGTTTCTTACCAGTGAAAACTTCTTTGGGTGTCTTGAAATCTAATGCTTGATGCGGGCTCCTATTGAACATATAAGGCAGTATTGGAAGCTTCTCCCCATAAGAACTTTGGTAGACCTTGATCATGGAGCATGGCATGGGTGGCTTTAATGATTGTTCGGTTCTTCCTTTCAGCAATGCCATTTTGCTCAGGAGTGTATGGAACAGTTGTTTCCCTCTTAATGTCAACCTTTCTGCAAAAGTCATTGAATTCATTTGATTCATATTCGGTTCCATTGTCGATCCTCAATATCTTGATTTTCCTCCCTGTTTGATTTCCACCAATGCTTTGAAAGAACGAAACCATTTGAACACTTCATCCTTCTTCTTCAAGAAATAGATCCATGTTTTGCATGAGAAGTCATCCACAAAGATTGCATAGCACAAGTATCCTCCAAATGATGTTACAGGCAACATACCAAATAGGTCAGAATGGACCAATTAAAGAATATTAGTATTTTAGCTTTCACTAGAACGGAATGGTCCCCTTGTAAGTTTTCTAGCTGCACAACCCTGACAAACTCCTTCATGATTCATGTTGAACTCAGGCATACCCGTGACCATATTCCTTACCCCAAGTAAGGCTCTGTAATGAAGATGGGCGAATCTCGGGTGCCATAATTCAAATTGAAAAGAAGTGTCGCAAGTCAAGGCTCCCAAAGGACTTCCTCCAACTTGATACATGTGAAAAATCGGTGACCCGATTCCCACAGCAGCAAACTGATGATATTTCTCCTATTTGTTAAATTTCTTTAAACAAATTACTTGTAGTTTTCTACAACAAATATTGAAATACATACACTGCAGCCTACACAAAATAAATACTGCAAAAACTAAAGGCTGCACTGGAGAGAAATAAACACACACACATTTACACAGTTGTTTTTAGCCAATTTCCCTGGAAAAACCCAACTTGGGAAAACCAGTGCAGCAGCTGAGGGTTTTATTATTATGCAGTAGTTTCTGAGTACAAATCGTTAGATGCCCAAACTGGCAATTTGATACAAAGAATAAACTGGCAAAAATTTAGTGAGAAAAATCTCACACTGTTTCTGGAGATCCGACACTGATCAGCTTCTGGAAGGCTAGCCCCACATTGCCTCTACGCAGCCTTTATGTCACAATCTCTAGTCTCTACGTCACCTCCTCCATTGATCTCCTGTTGTCTGGAAATTCGACCCTCTACCCCTCTGGTCTCACACCCCAGCGTTTTGAACTAGATCTCGACTCTCCCAACTGAATTTTGAACTCCCTCTGAAGCTTTGCGCTGCCTCTTTGAATCTCTCTATGCCTTCTCCACCTCTAAATCTAGAAAACTCTCCTCCGGACTACTATCCCTGCCCCTCACTGCAAGAAGATCACTTGATCTCCCTTCGGCAACTCAGCACTACTACTCGTGAGAAATTCGATCTCTTGATCTCTCTCCTTTGATATGTTCTCCAATTGCCCATCAAGCTCCTTCTTATAATGTCTCATTGGAGCTCCAATAGCCAAGATTAAATCATAATCAAAGGATAAGATTAAATGGGAGTTGATCCTCGTCTTCTTCTAGAAGATTCACACCAGATTTAATTAATACCCTTTAATTAACCAGATTTCCTAAGTTTAGACTTAGGGAACCATTTTAAAAAGTTAATTATTTTAATTAAATCATCTCTAGGTGGAATTCTCCTAAAAGATTTCTAGGTATTGGAGAATGCATGTGTCTTAGCCTCTCTACAAAATCTCGAGGCTAGAGCATATCATTGTTTTCCTATTTTGGAACATTACAGGTTGTTCCAAGTAGACTTCCTCCTTAAGCGAGCCATGCAAGAAAGCAGTCTTAACGTCCATTTGATGTAGGCTCCATACTTGAGAGGTAGCGAGAGAAAAAATAGAACGGATATTGGTATATCGAGCAACCGATGCAAATATCTCGTCATAGTCCACTCCTTCCTTTTGAGAGAAGCATCAAAAAACGAACCTGGCCTTATATTTTTCAACGCTCCCATCAGCTCCATGTTTAATTTTGTATAGCCATTTTGAGGTGACTACAGAGTCCGGACTTGTCCTTGGGTCTAGGCACCACTTCCCAGACATCATTCTTCATGATAGATTCATATTCCTCCTTCATCGTATCCTTCCAGACTTGGTGCTTTACGGCTTCTTCGAACGTACATGGCTCAGTTTGAACAATAGTACTCATAGCAGCTAAGTACCCTTGATACCTATTCGGCTTCTTACTTTCGCGAAATGTCCCTCTTGGAGCAGTATGTTTTTCAACATCTTCGAGAGTATCTTTGAGCCACAAAGGTCTTTTCCTTAAGGTAGAGGGATCACCACGAGGTGGATCAATGGGATCCATCGGGCATAGGCTCATCTATTGGAGGTTCGTCCTGTTTTTCGCAGCATCATCATTGTCCTTCGTTGGGATAGGGAGATCTTTGGCTTTCCCAACGGCAGTATCTCATCGAAGGTGACATCATGGCTTACTTCCACTTCTCTTTGAACAAGCACATAAATTCTATATGCCTTTGAATTTTCACTGTAGCCCACAAATATGCTTTTCTTCCTAGATGCTTCCAACTTGTTTCTTTTCTCTTAAGGCACATGAAAATACACGAGACAACCAAATCTTCTAAAATGAGAAACATCAGGTTTCTTACCAGTGAAAACTTCTTCGGGTGTCTTAGAATCCAATGCTTGATGCGGGCTCCTATTTTGAACATACACGACAGCGTTGGCAACTTCTCCCCATAAGAACTTTGGTAGACCTTGATCATGGAGCATGGCATGGGTGGCTTCCATGATTGTTCGGTTCTTCCTTTCAACAACGCCATTTTGCTTAGGAGTGTATGGAACAGTTGTTTCCCTCTTAATGTCAATGTCTCTGCAAAATTCATTGAATTCATTTAATTTATATTCGGTTCCATTGTTGGTCCTCAATATCTTGATTTTCCTCCTTGTTTGATTTCCACCAATGCTTTGAAAGAACAGAACCATTTGAACACTTCATCCTTCTTCTTCAAGAAATAGATCCATGTTTTGCGTGAAAAGTCATCCACAAAGATTGCATAGTATAAGTATCCTCCCAATGATGTTATGGGCAACATACCAGATAGGTCAAAATGGACCAATTGAAGAATATTAGTAGCTTGGATTTCACTAGAAGGGAATGGTCCACTTGTAAGTTTCCCAATTGCACAACCCTGACAAACTCCTTCATGATTCATGTTGAACTCGGACATACTTGTGACCATCTTCCTTACCCCAAGTAAGGCTTTGTAATGAAGATGGGTAAATCTCCGATGCCATAATTCAAATTGAAAAGAAGTGTCACAAGTCAAGGCTCCCAAAGGACTTCCTCTAACTTGATAGAGACCAGCAACCCTAAATCTAAGTGTGAAGGCGTCTTTAGGGTTTCTTTGCCAAATACATACCTTTCCATCAATGAATGTTATCTTGAAGCCTTTATCTTCCATCGCAAAAATAGACAACATGGTCTTCTTCAAATCGGGCACATACAACACTTCTTTTAAATGAATGGTTTGGCCTTGATTCAAGTGAAGAGTGACAATACCTATCCCTTTCACGGGGTAGGTAGCATTATCTCCAAGTATGATCTCCAAATTAGTCATCTTTTCAATCAAATTTGAGAGGGCCTCCTTGTTCCCAGTGAAGTGCCTTGAGGCTCCACTATCAATCAACCAATCATCCAAAGTATCCAGAGGAGAGGCAATAGATAGAGCAGAAATAAGATAAAACTCCTTTTGTTTTTCTACAACTTTACTTTCCTCATACCTGGAATTTCTCGTCCTTTTGGGAGGTCAACCATTTCCATATCGAGTAGCAGGAGCATTTCTCTTTCCTTTATTGTTGAACCCGTTGTTCCTTTGATTGCCATTGCCTTTGAAATTGTTGTTGTTGTTGTCGTCATCCCTTGGAGAATTCTTCTTGTGATGACACTCTCTAGCATAGTAGTTGAACCTGTTACAATTGTAGCACCTTCCTTTTCTTCCTTCTTTGAATCCTTGCTTGAATCCTTGACACTATCTCCTTAGACCAGCATTATTTTTCCTCTTAGCATGAGCAGAAAGAGTAGTAGGTTCATTTCCATTTGAAGGCTTGTCTCTCTCCATCATCCTCATCTCCTCTTGAGTGCATCTAGCCAATAATTCATTGAAACTAGGAATCCTATCATCGTTGAGAATGGTGGTGTTAAACACATCCCATGCTCTTGAAAGACCTCCAAGTGCAATGAGAGTGAGCTCCCTGTCAGCAATAACTTCTCCAATAGATTGTAGGTCATTCTTGATTTGTGTTATTCTCATAAAGTAGGATTGGATAGACTCCCCTTTATCCAGCTTGATGTCCTTCAACTTGTTCTTGAGAAAGAGAATTTGATTTGCATTGTTTACTTTGAACATTCCAACCATCTTATCACTCCTTAGATGTTCCCAAATCAAAAATATAGGCAACCAAGTGCTTTTGAATGGAGTCTATGATAATTCTCTTAGCTTTGACCTCGTCCTTCTTATACTTCGTCTTTGCAGTAGCAAGTGCATTTGAAGGAGGCTCCACCACTCTTCCCTGCACATAGTCCATGGCATCATGCTCTTCCAAAGTCAAGTCCAAAGTCATCTTCCATGCATGATAGTCATATTTTTCCTTGAGATTATCCTTATAGATTTGAAGTAAGATGTAGTAGCCATTGAGGCTAGTCCAATAATCTTGTCTAATAGGCCTCCCTTAGTGATTGTTTTTCTCTCTCTTACATGGGCTTTGTCTTCACTGTGAAAATTCCTACTCGAAGGAACCCCTACTGCAGCAAATCTGAATCTACTTCACCTACTTGATTTTTTAAATTACATTCATTAAGTTATTCTTGTGAATATTGAAGAAAATTACTTTTGCAGCCTACACTAATTAAATATTTGATCTCATGAAACAGAAAATAGAGCAAAGAACAAGATACATAGGACACACTTATTTTTGGACACAATAGTCCTCGGAAAAAACCAATGTGGGAAAACCGGTGCAGCAGCTCTGAGGGTTTTATTATTATGCAAGAGAAATATCTGAATACAAATCTAGGATGCTCATCTAACAATCCTTTACAGAGAAAATACCGGTAGAAAATCTAAGTGAGTTTTACCCCACTTCACTTGGCAGAATTCCGACTTATCCGGCACAAGACTGGTTAACCCCGGCTATTTCTACGTTGGCTCTGTGTCAGCCCTGCATCACCTTCTCTTCTCTTTGCATCAGCTCTCCCAGCAATTCTGGATTCTACGTGACAGGAGGTAGCTTTTTTGCGTCAGCTCTCCCGACTACTGCGTTAGCTCTCTCGGTTGTTCCGGCAATTTCGGCTATTCTGGTAGTTCTGGATTCTGCATGACAAGCAGCTTTTCTGCGTCAGCTCTCCCGGCTACTGCGCTGCCTCTCTGCAAGCCCTCTCCGCCTATCTGTTCTATACTTTCCGGAAAGTCCTTCTCCCGGATTCTCTCTGCCCCTCAGCTGCAAGATCTTCCTAATCGATTTTCCTCCTGAGAACTTCTCAACTCAGAAAATCGATTTCCTTAATCTCTCTGTGTGCTTTTCCAAATGAACTCCAAGCCTCCATTTTAAATCTCTAATCAGCGGCTAAGATTAAAACATGACTTGATACACATTAATATTTTAAGTTTCCTAAGTTTAGACTTAGGAATCCCATTAAAAATATTAATTATTTTAATAAAATACAATCCAGGTGGAATTTCACCAAACAGTTTTTGGGATCTTTAGAACTGATGTGCCTTAGCCTCTCCACCAATTTTCAAGGCTAGAGCACTTCTGATGCTGCCAAAAACTAGCATTCACATGTGCTTTGATTCCATGTTAATTTTAGTTAACAATGGTATGTTCTTTTTTTTAACAGAAACAATTGAATTTTATTGAGAAATATGGTTGGGCCTAAGTCAAACAACCTCTATTACAGTCATTTGTAAGATTTCTGACATTTCAGAATCCACATAATCTAGCTTTTTCATTGGAATTTCACTATTGCTTTTGATTCTTTTGGGATATCTTGAGAGTTCCTTGCTTTGCGCATAGAGTCTAAATGCCTGGATTTTTCTTTCAGCTTTTCTTTGGTGGGATAAGACAACCTGACTTACCTAGAATCACTTCCAGCAACTCGATAATTATAATCTCTGACATTTCTATTCCTTTCCTTTATCTCGCAGGATGGGAGCTAAATGCTAAAGTGAACGTGTTGGTTGTGGCAAGCCAATTGTGTGGTTCGAATTGTACTGTTGGAGCAGCGATGAGTCAAACCCTGCAATGGCTACGATGATTGACTTTCCAACAACGTTTGTCTACATGTGTCAAAGCCATGGATCAGCCTTGGCCTTCTACATTCAGATGCGATTTGGATGAATGTTGTGTTCGCCCAGATTTGCACTTTCATGGCGACAGAACTTTTGTGAAGGGAGTGTGAAACAAGGGCATTGCCTTGGCTGCCCTATCCATGCTCAGTTGTCCTTCTTTGTTAGGGAATTGGGTGCCTTTCAGTTTCTTCATCGTTCTTTGAAAGAAAACCTTGTGCTAATAGACATCCCTTATTTGCCATAATGCCAGCTTCCTTGTTCAAAGTTCAGAGGATATGATAGAATGAGCAGGAAGTGAAGTTTTGCAACATCTTTCTTATTCTTTCAAGGGTCCTGTTAAGCGCAGCGCTATTGAGTTGGTCGCCAGTGCTTAGGATTTTAATCAGGATTTCAGAATCACCGAAGACTTGAAGGTTTTCCCCTCTGTTCCTGAGCAAGCTGACACACTTTGAATAGTCTGAGAATCTCGGCCTGGTTGTTAGTGCTCTGTCCTAGGCCCCAACTGAAGCTGTCATTTTTGTGCCCGTCTACGGAGTAGATTGTTCCTCCTGCACCTAATATCCCCAGGTTTCCTTTGGAGGCTCTGTCGAAGAATATTGTGACTTTGCCCTGATTTTTCCACCAGTTTTGAAAGTCTGCCTCAAAGATCTGAAGCCACCACTCTGGATTGTGGCAAGGCTGGGAGAGTTTCTTTTTGTTGCTGGCCCGTCTTAGGGATTCACCTAGCCATCTAAGCTCTTCGGGGAGTAGAGAATTGTCTGACTTATGAGGTCTATTTTCATAAGTTTCCAACAGCATAGCGTTGGCCTTGGCAGTCACTATATTGGTGGATTGTAATCTGTTGTTGAATATGGCTTCATTCCTTGCCAACCAAATTCCCCAGCAGATGTATTTTGGAATTGCATTCCAGATTTTAGCCCATGTTGAATTGCTCTTCAGAGTGTGAGGATAGCGCTCTTTCCATGTGGCGAAGAGACTAACTATTGAAAGTTGCTTTGTAATTTGGGCGTTGAGCCCCAACATTTCTTGCAACCAGACTTCTCGAGAGAAGAGGCAGTCGATGAACAGGTGTTCAATTGTTTCCTGAGCCTTGCAGTAGAGAGTGCATCTATGGGGACCAATAATTCCCCGTTTCTCTAAATTATCTCCAGTGAGGACCCTTCTGTGCATGAGAATCCAGCAGAACAAATTGATTTTTGGGAGGCCAAATGGGTCCCAAACATGTTGCCAAAGCTTTGTAGAGTGGATCTGAGGCGGTTGTTCTTGAAGAGCTACAAAGCAGTGCGTTGAGTAAGCTCCGGTCTTCCCCCAGCCCCACTTGTCCCTCGAATGGAGATGCACAAGAGCCAGACCAGAGAGCTTAGCTAGAAAGAGATGGAGTTGAGGGAGCATCCAATCAGGGGGGTGATGGAGAGCTCAATTACTCCAATTCTCACCGGAATCCCAAGTGCATATGTCAGCAAGTTTGTGAATACCTTTTTGAATGAGCCAGTTGCGCAAATCTGCAATTTCCGGTGCAAGATTTAGGGGTTGGAGGCCCATGACCTTATCTTCCTACAGTCCATTTCTTTTTCCGTTTCCTGGGATTCTGTAGAGATGATCTTTAAAGAACTCCCAACCTTGGCTACACAGCTTCCACAGCATTGTTCCTTTGTGGGAAGCTCCTTCTTCCATATTCTTTATTGAGAGTCCGTGTAGATATTTTTTAATTAGAACTTGACTTACAGGATGTCTTTGATTTGAGAAGATTTTCCAGAGAATCTTACCTACCAAAGTCAGATTGGCCATCCCGGGATCTCTTACCTATAGTCCACCTTCAGATATTGGCCTTTTCAATATGTCCTAGCTTACAAGATGATTTTTTTTTGGTTCCCCTTTCCTCCTTGCCATAGGAAATTTCAAATCAGCTTAGCTAGTTGTTCACTAATCATTTTTGGAGCTAAAAGGAACAAAGCCTGGTAGATACGAAGGGATGAGAGAACTGACTTAACAAGAGTGAGCTTCCCGACTGTGGTGAGCCACTATCCGCCCCATGCAATCATTTTTGCCTTGATTTTGTTGATAATTTCCATCCAATGAGGGGCCTTGTTGGTTCCCAATGTTAAAGGCAGGCCTAGATACTTGAATTTGTCCCAAGGGACATAGTCGGTGAAGCCCAGGGCTTGGGCAATCCTGAGAATAATTTGTTGGTCTACCGCCCAGTGATACATTGTGCTTTTCCTCTTATTGACCATAGCTCTAGAGACTCTGCAGAAGCTTTGGATTACTCCATTGAAGGCCCTTGCTATTTTAATGGAGGCCCCTACCATAAGGATAAAGTCATCGACGAACAAGGCATGATTGATTGGGGTTGTTTCGTTTATCGCCCTGATGCCTAGAAGTGTCCCATTGATCTTCTCTGCTGAGAGCTTACAGCTCAAGGAGTCTGCCATCAAAATGTACAGGAAAGGGGACAAAGGGCAGCCTTGCCTAATGCCCCTCAAAGCTTTGATGTATTTTGTCGGCCTGCCATTTACTAGAGGGGCTATCCAAGGTTCTCCAATACATTCTTTAATCAATTTTATAAATTCAGAACTGAAACCAAATGCAGAAAGAACTTGGAGAAGGAAAGAGTGCCTTACTCAGTTAAAGGCGTTTGCCATGTCCAGCTTGATGAGCATACTTGCTCTTTGCATTGATGGCTAGAATGGATGATTTCCTGCACCAATATCACGTTGTCCAGGATATGCCTGCCTTTGACAAACCCTCCTTGGTTGGGCGAGATGAGTTTTTCCAGCAGTGGCTTTATTCTATTTGCAAGTAACTTGGTGAGAATTTTGTAGGATGCATTACATAGTGAGATTGGTCTAAAGCGGTCGAACGCCACTGGGTTCGCTTCTTTGGGGATTAGTGCTAGGAAAGTGGAGTTTTTGCTTCCTCCCACTTTGGCTTTTCGAAGGAAGCCTTTGATCATTCGGTACAAATTAGCCTTCATGATGTCCCAGCAGATTCCATAAAAATGTATAAAGAACCCATCGGATCCTGGAGCTTTGTCTAGTTCCATATTCCATATGACATTGTTGATTTCGTCTTCAGTGAAGGGCTTCAAGAGCATTGAGTTATCCTCCTTGTTAACCAGCCTTGGAACATGCTTGAGGAAGCCTTGAGCTTCCTCATCATCCTTCGCACCTTCTTCTTTGTACAACTGCTGAAAAAGAGAGGTTGCAGCCTCTTTTATCAGAGTTGTGCCTTTGAGAACAGCCCCATCCGGCGAGGTGATTTCAGCAATGTGATTTCTAGAAAGACGGGTTCAAATTTGCTTGTGAAAGAAGGCTGAATTTTTGTCTCCAGACACAAGCCAGAGATTACGTGATTTGAGCCTCAAGGATTCTTCCTCCTCTCTGAATGACCAGAGGGTGTTGATCTCGAGTTCTTGCTCGCTCTGTATTTCTGAGCAGGTTATGTCTTGCAGCTCCAGGCCCATTTGCAAATCCAGCAGCTGGTTTGTGTTATGTTTTCTAAGACTAGTGGGGGAGTCTGTGGGATTTTTTATCCATTGTTTCAACGCTGATTTGGTGGCCTTTATCTTTTTCTCCCAGACATAGCTAGCCTATCTGATAACATGGATGGACCATGCCTTCTTGACTATACCCATAAACCCTTCTCTGTTTGCCCAGAGAGCGCTGAACCGGAAGGGGATTGGCCCCAAATTTTCTTCTTCTTCCAGTAG
Source organism: Pinus taeda (assembly GCA_000404065.3). NCBI lineage: Eukaryota > Viridiplantae > Streptophyta > Pinopsida > Pinales > Pinaceae > Pinus > Pinus taeda. The sequence continues at coordinate 42,088 of APFE030232057.1, read as the reverse complement.
AAGAAGGATGGGTTTATGATCTGAAATCAACTTTGGCAGAATATTTGTGGAAATGATCTTCTCGGAGAGGAAGGTGCTCTGAAGTAGGAATCTGTCCAACCGGGCTGAAATATGCTCTGCCCCAACTCTGTTATTTGTCCATGTGTAGAGCCCTTTTTTGGCTTAAAATCCAGTAAATCCCATTATTGAATCAGGTCTTCCACTAAGGGAAGGAAGTGGTTCCTGCTATTGGTTCCTCCTCTTTTTAACTTTGGGTTGAGGATTAGATTGAAATCTCGCGCAAGAATTATATTCTTGAGGGAGTAGGCTTCAAGGAAATCAGTCAGGGTTTGCCAGCATTCTTTCTTTTTTGCATAGAGGACAGGTACGTAAAGATTAAAGAGAGCAAATTTAATCTTACTTGGAAGGTGCTGGAGTTTGGGGTAAATCCAGTGTTGCGTCTAAAAAGAGCTCTCAAGTTGAAACTTCTCATCCTCCTAGAGAGTGGCTAGCCCACCTCATGTACCTCTAACGCTTACAACTTTTCCAGCTTTTGTTTTCCATTTTACTTTGTTGAGTTCTAGAAGGGCTTCGCCTTCTATTTTAGTCTCTTGGAGAATGAGGATCTCAGGGAATTCTGATTTCAATAGGTTCTTGACTGCTTCAGCTTTTGAGGGATTCCCCAATCCTCTGCAATTCCAAGAGACTAATCGCATTATTTACTGGCAGAGGGTGGGGTAGTACCTCCCTTGGGAGGCCTGGTTCTAGTATTTCTGCCGACAGACATCTCAATCGTGGGCTAGCTGCCTTGCATTTTTTTATCTCTCTGCCTCTTCTTCTCTAGCCTCTCTGTGAGATTTCCTCCCCACTCTTTTCGAGGGCCTCTCAGTTGTCTCATCTTCCGAGGATCCCGAAATCTCTGGGGTCTTCTTCCTTGTCATATCTACATAGGTTGGGGAACTAGAGACACCTTTTGGAGTTCCGATTTGGAGAGGGCCTGTTTCCTCTTGCCTTTTGTTTTCTTCCATGATGATGGCCTGTTGTTCAACCTCTTTATTTGCTGGATCTTGGAGTTTTTCTGGTGTGCTGAGTATTTCAAAGGGATTTGTGGGTATGACTGCTCTTGGTGGGTCTGAGCTTCCCTCTGCTTAGGCTTCGGGAGGAGGACCTACTCCCCGTGGAAAATGCTTTCCCTTTGTTCCTGTTGCTCTACTTAGTTGTTCCTGGTTTCTGGACCTCAGTCCATTGATCTACTTTCACATTCTTGGCCAAATCCTCTGATTTCTTTTTACAATCCTGGCAAAGTGCCCATAGCCATGGCAATGTCGGCATTTAAATTGGAGTTGCTCGTAATCTAACACTTGTATGTGAGTCTAGTCAGATGTCGTGAGTTTAATAGCTTTAGGGAGACCTTCCTCCTGGTCTACTTCTACGCAAATTCTTGCACAGGAGTACTGGTCCCTCCTTTCTGCTCGATTGATGTATTTGCCAAGTTTATTGCCTATGGTTTCTAAGGATTTGGGGTTCCAGCAATGCAGAGGTAAATTGGGCAAGTGCACCCAAAGAGGGATAGCCGAGGGCACATCCTGTGTCGAATCGAAGTCTGGAGTCCATTGATTTAGATACAAACCCTGAGGCCCCATTAAATACGGGCCATTTTTGAATATGAGGTTTCTGTCTTTTGTGATTCAAATACGAATATAAAGAAGCCTTTGCCGACAAAGTGACTTTTGATACCTTCCTTGACTAGAGATCATCAGTTCCTTTGCACCCAGGCATCTACAGCTTTAGGCGAGGGCCATAGCCTAGTGAACTATCCAATAAGCCCTCTTTCTGCTAATGCTACTTTGCATGGGTCTTCAGTCGGCAGAGCAACGGTGGGGATGGAATCCATTCTTTTGACAAACTTCTGCTGGTTTTCAGTTATTGGCCGTTTATTGCATGCTGCAACCAGATCCCGGAACGCAGCTAGCTCGGGTGGAAGGGGAGGATCCAGTTCGCAGCCCCCTCCTAGGGCCATGGCGTTGGAGATGCGTGCAGTCTCACACTGTGGCTGTGGTTGTGGCTCCTCACGCGCGCCCAAAACTCCCGATCGCTCCTACCAACCTCGGATGCACCAGTCTCCCGCTGTGGCTGTGGCTCCTCACGCACAAAGCAACCTCCTAACAAGGTTTGAACAACAATGGTATGTTCTATGCTTAGCACAATTACTTCAATGTTCTTCAGCATCCCAATGACAATTTCCAATTTTAGAATCCAATAGCAATCACATTAACCAGTAATCACATTGACTATAATTGTAGATAGAACATGAAATAACAAAATGCAAAAGATAAGCCAAGACAAGAGGACACCAGATTTGGTAGATGCCAGGGAAAAACCTAAAGATGGAGAAAACTCTTTGATCAATTCTTCTTATTATTATATCAAATGTTCAGCAGAGAGAGAGTACAAAAAGTGAATGTTGACTTGCCAAATCAAAGTCAAAATAGCCCTGTCAAATCTACAGTCAAATTCAACCCTAACCAGAAAGTCAACAATGGTCAAAGTAGCAACAAAATGTCCTTAAAGCAGCTCAGTCATACCCAGTCAAACTCGGCCTAAATAGGAAGTCAAAGTCAGCCCAAAACAGTCCCAAAGTCAGTGATCAAACTTGGTCAAACTCTGCCCTGAAGTCTGTGGTCAACCTGCAATTTATCTCTGCAGTCAAAGTGCTCATAACACCTCGGTTTTTGTGCCAAAGAGTGTGGCCTGCCCAAACAAAAAACAACCCAAAAGATTGAACTCAAAATCCACTTGGAAAGTCAAAGTCAGCATTGGTCAAATTGCAAGAAAAACTAAAATTTTCAGCCCTGCAATTATGTTTGAAATTTGTCCTCCTTGCCACACGTGTGAGAGAAAGAATATGCCCAATAATTGTACAAACCAATGAGAGAAGGAGATAAAAGAATGTGTGAGTGATGAAAATGCCAAATGAGGTGAGAGGTCAATTATATTTATACAAGTCATTGAGGGTGAAGTGACACATCCATTGGGCTTCCTGAGCCTAGATGATGATGTGGCCGACCTTAACAATTTGCACGTGTGGGCAAAAATTCAAAAACACATTTCTACTTGTCCAAATTTGATGATCTTTAGATCAATTTTGGTCCTCTCGAAAAGAGGAATCCAATGCAATCATCATCTCCATCAAATGAGTTGTCTAAAGTGGAATTTGACCCTAGTTGCCAATTTTAACAAATAGTCAATCCTATTATATGCTTCCAACCCCCGACGGGAGGTGGCATTTTCAAAGTTAACCCTTCAATCAATAGGTGTTGGCATAAATTAGTGGCAATGGAGGGGAAAGGCTTCATGGCCAAGTGCCACGATCAAGGGGACCAGCTAATGGAAGTCCACATCCTCTAAGTGTATAGATGTAATGGAGGGAGCAATCATGGAGTCATGAGTTACCCTTCTCAGCCTACTTTTTCCACCCCTCTCGTGTGTCGTTTACTTATTCATAATAATGCTTTTATTTTAGGTGCATAGCTCAAGGGTTAGAGCTTGTTTTTATGATGTAGCATTCAATTTTACCTCTTAAGATGAGACAATTTATCACTCATTAGGGTTATGACATGCAAGGGTTCCTTTTGATGAGATGGAGCATCAAGTGCTCAAGAACCAGCTGATGGCTAATGAGGAAGGTGGAGCTCATGCTAGGCTTTTTCCCACGCAATAATTTATGTCCTGGCCATCCTTTGCATTTTGACTTTCTTTTTCTTTCATTGTGACCACATTATGCTTTTCCATTCTTTTAGTTGCATCAACCTCCGATGCAATGTCTTCCCAAACCTATTCAAGGATGTGGATAAGGAAGAAGCCAAATCCCAATGAACTAATGACAAGTTAGACTAGAAGAATGGAGATGATATATAAAGGGCTTAAAATTTGACATGGAAAGTATTAAGTATGGTGTAAGGGAGAATGAACACACTATTTCAATCCAGATTTCCCAAGTAGTGCCCCTCATATAACCCTAATGTCTTAAGGGAGGTCCCACTGGATTAGGGCTAAATATTAACCCCCTGGGTAAGGTGAGAGAACAGATTTAAAATCAAGATCGGTTAATCTTCTAGATCACCCGTTTATCCATACTAAATGCCCAAACAAAGTATAAGCACCTGATTGCAAAATAATCAAAATATTTGTTGAGTAGCAGCCCACCTCCATTTAAGAGGCAATGCTAGATGGTGAGAAGTGCATGGTTGATGCAGATGGTGGAAGCATAAGGCATATCATTGTCAAGAGTTGAATGTCAGGGGCTGCTGGCTGGCTCGCTGTCAACATAGGAGAAAAATTTTCTCATGTGGGGTTACCCATTTTGGTGGTTAACAGGCCTGTACTGGAGCAATTTACCTGTAAAGTCCTTGTACACAACAGCTCTCTATTGGCATATAGTGGAGCAATTCACCTATAAAGTATCTATTTGAAATGGGCATAGTTCAATGAGGTCACTTCTAGGCTTTTTCACCAAAATCTAGTGACATGATTCATCTAGACAGTTTGAGATGAGATCACAATGTTTCATCATTTAAATTATATTTTTAATGCATAAATAGATTCAACACCTTAAAAAGACTCTTGAGATAATAGGATTGTGTAACCTAAAACAAACAAAAATTACAATTTTCCCAAATTTCTATGCCAATTTCAAGCACAATCAACAACTGAAAAAGGACCGAAAAGTTGGTCGTTATATCACTAAGCCTTTAAAATGTCTTTGACGTGTGAGCACGGATAATTTAATTGGTAATTCAAGTTACCATTCTGTCTAATTTTCGGGAGTGCCCGAAAATTTAAATAGTTTTGGTTCTCCTCTGTGTACTTTCAGAACAACCAGATCCTAGAATAAGAAGGGACCTCATATTTTGATCCCAGGCTTATTTCTGATGAGGTTTCTAAAGAAAATGCACTTCAAAGCGGTGCTTACAAGGGATGCAAACACATTTTCGCTGCATAAGTATTTGAATATTCATAGATATAGTATGGATGGGTTGCTGGAAGAAATATATGTGATAGATGAAATGAAAATGAGAGTGGGTAGAGGCAGGGCAGGCCTCTCTTACCTGAGACTCTGTATATCAAGTGCGGGATCAATCTCCTGAGGCAAGGGACGATTCATAGGTCGTCTTCCTCTGGACCCTCCAGATGATGAGAATGAAGAAGAAGAACGGTAGCCTCCCCCTCCTCTGGCAACAATCACTCCCCTTCCCCTCCCTCTCCTCCATGATTCATAGACGTTATTAATTCCACACCCACCCCAGCAATTCCTGCCAAGTCGGACTCCTGCCACTGCAGAATAACAAGAAGATAACGCAACTGATGCAGGGAGATTGTCTTCAACGGTGGAGCTTTGCGACAAAACAGGTAGGGCTGCCAAACGCCCTGCTGCCACCCCACTCATGTCCTCCGAAATGCCTAACACTCAACCACCTGGGGATTTCTTTTAGTTTCTGCTGGTTTCTTTTGCGATCGAAATTGCAATTGCAAGGATTTTAGCCAGAAATTTTTGTCTTCTGCTGCAACCACAATATAATTGTTACTGATTTCTCTTGTAGAAATATGTGGCCGGTTATTGCTCGAAGTCGAAGTCATGGTTTGTGCATCTTATCCATTCACCTTGATTTGTCGTCGTTTAAATAGCTTTGTTGTCGTTTATATTTACTGGCCATTTACCTGCGCAACTCTTGATCAGTATCATTTTCATACCTCAAATTTACTATGATAGACTTATATGATATATCCATTTAATTTAAACCTAGTATCTCTTTATTATATGAGTTCATTTTATGAGCTAATCGAAGCAGACTTTAAAGTTTATCGAAGGATCCTCGCAGCTTTTAATTTCATTTTTTGGTTTAATTACTTTTATTTGGAAAAAAACTCTCACAACTTTTCTTTTATTTTTTTTCTTTTTCGGTAAAAATAAAAATACAATTCTAAATTACTGGATGATGTTAAGCTTATTTTTTTATATAAATGGTAATCAAAATAATAATAACAAAAAAATAGCAAAATCTCATCTTTGGGTTTTTATTAAAACTCACAATGTGATAGTAGTAACACAATAAGGTAGCACAAAATCAAAACCAAAAAAATAGTATTTATGCTAATTACAATGGCCTTTCCACACGGCACATAATGAGATTATTTGGCTTTATTTAAGATTAAAGCTAGTCATTCGTTTTAATGTAAATTGGAATATGAATTTTTTTTTTTATATATTTTTACAATTTATAATCAATAGTTCAACTATCTCTTTGTCTAAATCGAGGAAGGGATGCTCTTTAACTCCACTGTATTTTTGAATAATAGTAAAAAGCCTTATTGGAGCCATCATTGCTATATTATTTAATAATAGCAAAAAACTTCAATAGAGCCATCTATAGGGCCAAAAGAATAGGAAACTTAAATGAAATAAAGATTCGCAGATATTTGTAAACAATGTGTCTCATTTTTGTAGATGACGTAATAATATTTAGCAATGGGTCAAGGAGAGATGCAAATAAACCAAAGAGAATTTTAGAGCTCTACTACACTACTACAAGGATGATAATTAATATGTAAAAATCATTTAAATGTTTCTTTGGATTAGAGAAGCCACACATCAGAGAGATTCTTCATATATACTTACTTTAAACTTCACTAGATCAAACAAAGGATTAGAATATTTAAGTTTCTACGTAAAACCTAACAATTATGAGAAAAATGATTGGAAATGGTTGTTCTCTCATATGGTGATCCAAGGTGGAAGGTTAGTCTTAGTAAAATCAGTGTTAGAGGTTATCCTTGTTTATTAGCATATTCTAGCTTATATCTCAAAAGAGATCATAGAAAAATTCTAAAGGGTGAGTTTTATATTCTTGTGGTTGGGAGATAAAGCGAAGGGATTCCTTTAATCAAGTGGCAAGCAATATCAAAGTTAAAGAATTGGGGAGGCTTAGGACTCCATCTTTCATCTTGGAAAAGATCTAGCAATTAAAAGTGTGTGGAGATTGGTATCTAAATAAGATATTTGGAACCAAAATTTACTTCAAAAATCTACAAAGATAAACTCATAAGAGGATTGGATCAGAAGCCCTACCAAATCCATACCCAATGCTTCCACAATATCGGAAGTAATGCTTCAAGTTGTCACTTTAATAGAAAAATGACTCTCTTTGGAGGTATGGAGAGGAAAAAGAGTAAGAACAAGCATAAATGATCTGTAAACTACCATAGATATTTCATTGGACAATTCGTCACAACATATTTGATAATATTATATTGAGAATATGAAATTCTACACTACTATAGTTTTATTAGATTTTTGTATTTGTAGATTTATTATTAATAGTGCATGCATACGAATCAAAATGATGTAGAAACTAGAGAACGACAAAATAAAAGCTCACGCACACATTTGACACAAGATATGCTCTAGGAAACCCTTTCGGGAGAAAAACCCAGCTAGAAGGTGTGGTCGCTCTGCTCTCTTTCTCTTAATGGAAATATGGTTGTGGGTACAAAGAAGTATGGCTTATGGCTCGTGGGTCGCCACATTGCATAGATCCTCTATGTGTGCTCTATCTCCTATCCCTCTTGGCTAACTTTTCTCAGCTATGAAACAAATGCACTCGAGAGAATGGATTCCTTTTACCTCCTAGTGGCTTAGTTATAACACAACCCGATAGCATACTAGTGTTTAGGTTTGACTACCTCAACTCTTAATCAAAGTTAAAATATAAACTCTTCTAAAATCTTCTACATCGTAATCACATAGTTGGCCCTTTTTTCATGAATAATAGGGGCTTACGTAGCATCCTCTCGAATTATGGTGGTGAAAATAGGAAGGTCAACTTATGAGTGGCACAACTTTCACATACAGACTCTGATTGACGTGATTTTTGCATTGTTGGGAAAGTCTATGTGTGTAGAATAGCATAAAAATATGCTACATTAAAGCGACAAAGTTTCGGCCCCAAAAAACATCATTTGATGCCTCAAAATGTTCCTAGAAGGTTTCAGACCATGTTTTTCCAAATTGGGTTCCACCAATTAAAATGTTCCCATGAGCTTATTCCCCCATTTTTTCCACTTTGAAAGCATTGAAATGGATGAAAAATAATATATGATCCAATCCATATCACACCTCCCCATTTTGGGAGGCTTTTGGTCCCCAAAATCTTCTATTGAATAAGGTGAGGAAAGTTTTCCTCCACCTTCTCTCTAGTGTACCATTTAGCTTTTCCTAAAAGTTGTCCTTTCAACCTAATCTGTCAAAGGTCATGCTACCCCTGTCTTGTAGTTATGGACCTCTTATGCAAAACGATATCTTCTGTCAACTCTACTTAAGCATCTGGTGCCAAATCCTCCACATAAGGTAGGACATGTTCCTCTTCCTAATATAGCATGTGTAAGAGCTCTAGCGAAAATTCCATGTAATAAAAGTTAATAAAGGCAAAAATAATAACCATGATTGATGGGACACTTATTCCAAGTTGAATGTTGGGCAAGACATCCTAGTGTGGGTGTTCATTGGTTTATTATGGCAAAGGCAATTGTTAAGGCTTTGGAAAGGCAAAATAGCATTTTTGGCACATTTATTTATGAAAATAATGGAAATTAGGAGAAAAGGGAGATGAAAGATCACAGCTTGCATGTGAGGAGGAAAATGAAGGAAAATAATGGGAAATGAAGAAAATAGAGGCCTAATTGATAAAAAGGCTTCTGAGGATCAGTGGGTACTTTCTGTCAGTTCAGTTTTGTAGCTTTCTCATTATTCTTTCTCTCACACACACTCTTGGACACTTAGAGTTTTCTTGGAGAATTTTGGCATTGGATCAAGAAAGGAAAAGAAGGAAAGAGGAAGGAAGGAACAAGCGAGGAATAGCATGATCAAGCAGCTACAACGAGATTCTTTATAGGTATCGAATTGCATGTGTGTTTTCCTTACTATATTTGGCATGCATGATATTGCATGTGGTTCTTTTATTGTTATAGCATGGGTTTTGCCAGGTGTGACAGTGTTTTCAGCCTATCCTTGCCATTTCCTGATAGCTATGGTGTGATGGGGTTCTCATGTTTTGATTGAGCTGGATTGTTGGATGGATTTGAAGCTGAGTGAAGTGGATCTCTGAATAATAGAACACATGGCCTAGTAACCCCTGAACTGGACTATGGGTTGTGGTAAAGCCGGATTTTTTGTTGCCTCAGTGCGCTTAAGAATCCTTGCCGTGATTAGCAGGATATATGGCAAAGCCAAGAGGTGGGTTTCTCCCTGTTGGGCCTAGTAATCCTAGGTTGGGATATGCGATAAATCCTAGAGAGTGGGTCTTTATTTAGGGCCTAGTCATCTAGTGTGGATTACAGTAAAGCCTAAGAGACTCGGAGACAGGAAAATTCCTCACGGTGTAGGTGGAGAAATCTGGTGGTGCTCATGCTTGTTTGGCCTAGTGATCGTGTTGAATATCGTTATATGCACCTTTGCCTCCTCTTCGGCTCCCATACGTTGCTCCCGACTCCTCCCATATGCTGCTCCCTACGTGAATGTGTTAATACCTACACATACAACCCTTCGCCAAATGCACCCTCCCCCCATTAATACCTCCTTGTATATTCCCTTCTGCGTATAACCCTCCCCCACATAATACCTCTGTCCAAAAAAAATACACCAGAATAGAAGTGATTTTTTTCACAGTATATTACCAGTAGAAGTGCAATTTCTTACAATCTATTGGCAACAAAAGTATTTTTTACAGTATACAAATTTTAAAATGCATTCATTGATAACTATTGTGGGAGTGCTTCTCACTAGGAAGGAGAACTATCCTAAGTGGTCTCGGTAGATCAAACACACTCTCATTTTCAATGAGCTATGGAAAGGAGTTTGTGTAGGAGAAGGAGATCATGAACCTGCAAAGCCTACCTCAAACAAGGAATTCGCCATTTCAGAAAACAAGAACAGCAAGGCCTGTGCCTTGATTGCAGCATTTGTAAATGAAGAGGTGAGTCGCTATATTTCACCATTTTCAAATGCTTTTGAAGCCTTACAGAAGTTGAAGGAACTCTATGACTCGCACTCTATGCTTGAAGTTGTCCAATTGGTGATTAAATTATGATCCTCTTGCTCTAGCATTAGAAGTAAAATCTATTATGCATGATATCAAAGTCACTAATGTTGAACTAGACATTCCTCTGATAGCTTTTGTCAAGGCACTTTATCCCACTTATTAAAATTATATTGAGTCATTGCAAGCAAATGGAAACCTTAAAGGGATTACCTTTGACTCCCTTGTGACTAAATTTGTTAAGAGAGAGAAAGATTTTGGGAAGAAGACAACTCCTCAGTCTTCTGAAGAAGTTGTGTATCTTGCATATAGAGAGAAGAATCATGCTCAAGATTCTTCCAGAGGAAGAGGTGGTTGAAGAGGAAGAGGAAGAAGAAATTTCAGAGGCAGGGGGGGGACACTCTCAAGGAGAAAAGTATGATCTTCATTGCATGTGTTGCAATAGAGATTGATCACATGATGCATCCACATGCAAGTTGCCTTGGGATAGAATTGAGCGGGAAAGAAATCAACCCAAAGGTAAAACCAATGACAAAGAGAAAGGTAAAGCACTTGTATCCGCTCACTATGTTATGGCACATTGTAATATTGGAGTAAATGAAGACTTGTTTAATGCTTCACTTGCTTCTCGGAAAAATGATTGGTTGCTTGATTTAGGAGCAACTTGCCACATGACTTTTAGAAAATAATTTTTTTGAAGAATTTACTGACAGTGTTGATGGAGCAGTATACTTTGCAGACAAATCAAAACTCAAGCCATCAGGGCTTGGCACAATCAAGCTCAAATTGCCTAGTCTTCCAGACTTTCTTATGCATGATGTTTTATATCTACCACAGTTGAGGAGAAACTTTTTGTCTTTGGTCTACATCCGCCAGCAAGGACACTCCATTCATATGTTTGATGGTAAGGTTGAGGTGAGAAAATCATCAGATCACTCACTTGTCATGACGGGGATACAAGAAGAAAGACTTCTCAGCTGCAAGGTACCTTTGTTCATGCACAAAATTCCTCATACAATTCTCATTATGATGAAGGTACATTTCCATCAAGTCTATTATGGCATGCTATATTTGGACACTTGAACTATGACAGCCTTCACTTGTTGAAGAAAAATGGTGGTACTGGTTTGCCTACAATGCCTAGGAAACTTAAACAATGTGATGCTTACATTCCAAGAAAGCATAGCAAATAGTCTTTTCATGATTCACATTCGAGAGCACATAGAAAACTTGAACTCATTCATTCAGATTTATGTGGTTCAATGCCTGTTCCTTCTGCAAATGGAAATAAATATATGATGACATTTATTGATGACTACACTAGAATGTGTTGGGTTTATTTATTGAAGAACAAATCTCATGCTTTTCAAACATTCAATAACTTTCATACATGGATTGAAAATGATGCACAATCTCATATTGGCTCTATTCACACTGATAATGGAAAAGAATACACTTCAAATGAATTTGAAAACTATCTTCGCCAGCATGGGATCAAACATCAAACAATTGTGCCTTATAATCCCCAACAGAACAGAGTAGCTAAAAGAATGAATAGGACAATCTTAAACATGGTACATTCCATGATGTTTTTCAAGAATGTAAAATTGGTGTTTTGGGATGATGTAGTTCTATGTGTTGTATATGTAAAGAATAGATGCTCATTTAATGCTATTAGAAACAAGACTCCTTATGAAATGTGGTATGGCCACATTCCTTCGATAAAGCATCTCAGGGTATTTGGTTTCACCTAGTATGCCTTGATACCAAAGGTACATAGAAACAAACTTGGTGCAAGGAGTCGTAAGTGTATCTTCTTAGGGTATTCAAATACCTCCAAAGCATGCCATCTCTATGATGAAGTTAATAAAAAGTTTGTTGTATCTAGAGATGTAATCTTTCTTGAATCCTCAAAAGCCGACAATGTTGTTGAGCATCAACTTGATCGCTTGGATAGATTCGAACATGCAAAATCATTTCAAGAATTTGATAATCAGATTCCACATCTTGAAGGGGGGGTTCCTATACTAGATCAATCCATGGAATCTTCTTCTGAAGCACTCTCTCCCCCACATGAAACTCCAACCACTGATGATACTTTGGATGATGTGATTGATAGAATTAGGATACTCAATCTTGATTCAGTCCCAACTCAATCAATAGAGAATCCTAGACCATCTCAGAAAGGTCCCCCAAAGTGGCTGACAAAGACACTTGAAAGTGTTCATCCTGATGAGGTTGGAAAGACAGAAATAAGAAAATCAACCAGGCAAAATGGAGGTGATGTAGATGATTTTAATTCACTTGTTGATATGGATGTTTCTTATGATTTTGAATTAAATTTGTCTACAGATTTTGAACCAACTTCCTTCAAAGAAGTCACTTCTCAAGGTGAATGGAAAGAAGTGATGCAAAAGGCGTATGATGCCTTGATAAAGAATGGCACTTGGAAGTTGGTTGATTTTCCATTGGGAACCAAACCAATTGGCTGCAAGTGGGTCTACAAGAACAAGTATAAATTTGATGGCTCACTTGACAAGCACAAAGTCAGGCTTGTGGAAAAAGGTTTTGCACAGAAGGAAGGGATCGATTATGAGGATACTTTTTCCCCCACAACAAAATGGGCTACCATCTGGACACTCTTTTCCTTAGCAACTCAGAACAGTTGGAAAGTCCATCAAATGGATGTAAAAACTGCTTTCTTGAATGGAGATCTAAAAGAGAATGTTTTTATGTCCCATCCTAAAGGCTTTTTTGTGAAGGGATATGAACATAAAGTATGCAAACTTTTGAAATCCTTATATGGCTTCAAGCAAGCACCACGAGCTTGGTATGAAAAGTTAATTGAGCATCTTCTGAAACTCAACTTCAAACATTATGATCTCGATGATGCAACTTTGTTTGTCAAGAAAGTTGGCAAAACAGTTGTATATATTGTGGTATATTTAGATGATATTTTGATGACAGGGAACAATAAAAGCTACATTGCCTCCATAAAGAAGGAATTGAGGAAAGGTTTTGAAATGACTGACTTGGGCTATGTTCACTACTATCTTGGAATTGAAGTAACTCAACATCCAAATTTTATATTCCTATCTCAAAAGAAGTACATTGGAGATCTATTGAACAAGTTTGGCATAGCTAAGTGCAATCATCTAACTACTCCAATGGAACAAAACTTAAATCTCACATCCATTGAAGGAAAGAATTTGAGGATGCAACAAAGTATAGACAGCTTGTAGGAAGTCCCAACTACCTAACTACTGCCAGACCAGACATTTCGTTTGTTGTTGGAATCCTCTCCAGGTTTATGCAAAAGCCTTGTGAGGGACATTGGTTTGTTGTAAAAGGGTTCTAAAGTACTTGAAGGGAACTCAAGACTTTGGACTCAAGTATACATAGGTGGGCAACTTCAGCTTGATAGGATACTCTGATTTAGACTTCAATGGAGACATAGAAACTGGGGTAACTACTTCAAGTTATGATATGACTCTTGGATCAAGAGTTGTCTCCTAGAGATCACACAAATAATCAATTCCAACGGATTCCACAATAGAGGCAGAATATGTGGCAGTAACTAAGGCAACAAAAGAAATCGTGTGGCTAAGGAAAATTCTGGAAGATTTGCAGGTAAAACAAGTACATTCAACTCCACTCATGATTGACAACACCTATGCAATAAAGTTGGCCAAGAACCCAAAGTTCCATGATCAAATGAAGCACATCAATACAAAATACCATCTGGACATCATGTTGAGGCTAAGACAATCCATCTATGCCATTGTTCCACTAATGAGCATATTGTAGACATCTTCACCAAAGCGCTTGGAAGAGAAAAGCTTGAAAGATTCAGAACGATGCTTGGACTCACCAGCATCCCTTCAGATTAAGGGGGGGAATGTTGACACCTAATCATTGGGATTGGGTGAACACTTGTAAATAATGGAAAATAAAGAGCGACCAGGAGGTGAAGCCCAAGAGTCACTCCCTCATGTATATAACCATGAGTAATCTTAAAGAATAAACACAATTCATTTGAGGAGTTACCTCCTGGCCTGACAGATTGGGTGGAGATCAGGGTAAAGCTTGTTATTACGTGTTTATTGTGTTGGCCTAGTGATTCAGGATGGATTATAGTAAAGCCTAGCTTCTATTGATGAGGGTGAGGTGGTTTTGCCTCAGGATTCCCTGGTTGGTTCTTTTGGTTTGAGTCCCACATTCATGCTTGGAATATGGCACGAGGGTGAATGGATGAAGAGAGATTTGGCTCAGCCATTCTATGGTCGGGTGGAACGTGGTAGTCCTATCCTGGGTTTGGATTTTGCATCATTAATATGAGGTTATATCTCCTTGTAATTATATGAGTATTATATTGGTTTATATGTGGATTATATGGTTATGGTTTTCGTGGTATTTATGTTGCTATTATGTTGGTTATGTATATATTTTATGACTGTGGATATGTATGGCTCTCATCATGTTTTTACTTGTAAATGGATTAACAATGTCTCCGTGACCTAATAGATTATTATGCAACAAATGATATAAGGGAATAATGCTTCATAGCGATTCTCAGATAAGTATGAGATCCCTATGCTTAAATATGTTGTTTACACTTGTAGAATACATATTTGTGATATGTTTGAAAAAATGCATGTCATGGTTAGTAGGGGCCCGGTTAAGTGTTTGTTAAAGTATTTGCATTTGCATCATTGTTTCCTTGTTATCTTTCTATTCTGAAGGTGTCATTCAATTCTAGGAAATGACCTGGTCTCTGGGCTTGAAAAAGTGGCTCAAATCCTGGGAACATTGGCACAGCACTGGGCAAAATAGTCCCTGGACGTTTGCATGCCTTGACATGAGAGCATCCAAAGCCTCCTGGACGATGTCAAGTCCATATCATGGGAGCATCCGTGGGTCAAGTGGTCTAAAACCTCAGTGGAACCCAGGGACTAGCTACCTGAATGGTTAGGTTGGTTCCCAGGAGACCTGTAGCTGATGTGGAAGGTCTGTATGTTGTGTTTCTGTTGATTCCACTTCCTTAAGGTCACATAGGAGGTTGAATCCAATCATAGTATCCTCTCGTCACATGTTTACCCTGATTGTCTGATTACTTGGGTAGATGTGAGAGGAGGGTGTTACAACATGGAAGGGCTCATAGAGTTTCAAATTCTCCACATTCATAATTGAGTAAATGTGCATATATGGTGGTAAACTGAGTTGATAGGCATTATCAACCACCTTTTCTAGTATCTCAAAGCGACCATACCCCATAGCCTTTATTTTCTTACCAGTCCTGTGTACTCCTTGTTCAACTGTAGCCATACTATGTCTCCCGCCTTGAACGATTTATTTGTTCTACGTTGATAATGCCTGGCCTTATATTTTTCCTACGACTTCCGCAGTGCCTCTTGTACCTGTAAGTGGATATGTGTGATCTTTTATACAAACTTTTTAGCCCTCAAGGCATTTTCTCTTAGATTTTTCCTCACTCCTCCTTATTGCACATATGCAATGTCTAAAGGCAAAGGCAACAAATATCCAAAACACATTGATTATCCATCTTGTAGAGTAACCCATCCTAGAGATGGTAGTCAATGGTGTTATCGTTATCGTGCACTTGACTCTGACTCTACAACTATTGAAACACCTCCTTGAAGTCATCATCCTCTAAATATGCCTCTCTGTATGCATCATGGGTGAATGGCTTAATGTGCATAAGAGTTCCCAAAGCTGTGATCTTTGGTGGGGTGGCCTTGAAAGCATGTCATCCAACTTGTTTGTGCTATCCTTCTTGTACTTAATCACTAAATGAAACTAATATAGAAACCTCATCCACTTGTAATGCCTAGTTTGTTGTAGCTTACTCTAGGACTACAAGTATTGTAGTGGCTGGTGATTTGTGTGGATTATTATCTCCTTTCCCATTAGATAGTGCTTCCACTTCTTCACAGCTTGCACCAGGGCATAGAACACCTTGTCATCGGTAGGGTAGTTAAGAATTTCCCCATGAAATACTTCAAAATGGCAGCATACATGCTTTCCTCCCTCCATCGAGACAAATCCCATATCATACCAACTTGCATTTGTCTCCACCTCAAAGGATCATTGTGAGTTTGGTAATTCCAAAATTGGTGCTTGACTGATCTTCTTCTTTAGCTCCTCAAAAGCCCTTTGTTGACCCTTTCCCCACTTGAAACTCTTGCTACTTGTTGTCATGGCATGGAGCGGTGTTGTTGGGCCAAATTTGCGCAATTTCTGGAGGGAAGGCAGAGCCTTCACTTCCAGAAATGCGCATTTTTGTCCGGGCAAGGCAAGGTCCGATCCAACACAGCACAGACCCGCCGACGGGCGACTGAAAACATGCAAAGGTTTGGATGCATGGTGAGATTGAGTGTAAGCAAGAGTGAATGATCATGCATGCAAACAATGAATGTAGGATTCAAAAAATGGGAACAAATGCATGTGTGTGAAACAAGTCACCACAACGGTGACTGTTCGTGCAAAATAGTGTCATGCAAGCGACAATAATGAGATGCAAACAAAAACTGAAATGGTGCTTTTACAAGCTAATATACATTAAAACGACAAAAGGTGTTCAACAAAACCAAGCAAACAACATCCATACAAAGAAAAATATGAAAAGTGACAGAAAAGCATAAAATAACATGAAAAGCAAACTTACCTGGAAATAACTTAGTTGAATGTGCCAAAGACTCCTAAATGTGTTGTGGGATGTCATAGCTCTAATATCGATGTGAGGAATGAGCTCTATAGCATCGAATAAATAATTTTGAGGCTTATGATGCGCATGCCACAAATCTGGTAAAAAGTGACCCTTGGAGCGAAGTTTCTAAAATGATATTTGCATGTAACCTCCAACTGCTAAAAATAGATCTCTAAAATTTAGGGATGCATTTTGCATGTTGCTTTTTGCTATTTCAGGAAAAAGCAGCCCATGCATGCAAATCATGATTGCTTAGTCCCAGAGGGAACCGGTAAACCTGAACGCACATGTAGCAGTCTGCAAGCTTGGGAAAGGGATTTGTGCAGTTTCTAGGTTGAGCAGGGTTGGTTATCCTTCAGGCATTGCACAATTTCTGGGGTCAGTAGGTCACTACCTCCCAGAATTGCACAATTTCTAGGTTGAAGCTTGGTGTCGGGCTGGATTGCACAATTTTCTTAGGGAGGGTTGCTTGGCTAGATTGCTCAATTATGGATCCCAGCAGGATTGCGCAACTTCTGGAGGGAAGGATGGTTCCCCTCTAGAATTGTGCAATTTTCTAAGTGAAAATCTCAGCCAAAAAATTACCTAAGTCCGAATGGTAGCCTGTGATGGGAGACTAGCAAGTCGACATGCATAGGCTGGCAAGCCACTGAAACTCAGTTGAAGCTTATGTACTTGACAGTGCAAGACATGCTACTAAGGATGGTTGGCAAGGAGGCTCCAAAACGAAGCTAAGGAAAATTTTTGGAGGGTAGTTGTAGTCACTACAACAAAGTAGAAAATTTCCCTTCTTTTGGCTCCTTAACCGGATTTGCGCCCGGTTTTCTCGGTGGCATGTACACTAGCAACATAGAGAGAGTCTCCACATCCTATGTCTCCTTCGTGTGAAACTCAACTTCTTCCTCACTATCGTGGACCTGCTGAGGTCCCTACTGATGTATCGATTTCTTTCCTTTTTTGCATGGCCTTTTTGCCCTTATCATCCACATTCTTCGTCCACACTTCCTTCTGTGTCTTCTTCCATGGTGACGTTCTCAATTCTTCTACAGAGACCTCAACTGGTCTCTTCTCCTTTGTCTTTTGTTGTTGCGAATGCGACACCTTCCTTTGTGACCTTGAGCGTGTCAGGGACATAGGTACATTTACTCCTGCGGTCTTTCCTACTTGTGACTCCATGATACCAGCTAGCCCTTTCTTCTTAAATATTTCGATGAACTCTTCTGAGCTCCTCTCAGACATGTAATAACTCTTCTTCACTTAGGCACAACTTCTCATTTGTCTTAGGCAACAAAGTGTCAAATGTGGCACAGAATGCGGTTTTTATAAAAATTTTGAATTCCAAAACTCATGGATGCATTAATGGTTGGTTAATTAATGTAGGTATGGATTAGACACATCTAGTTGTGCTTCATAAAAAATTTTCTCCTGCGCCCTTCAACGATAAAAAAAAAATTAACGGTGCCGTTTTTCCTTCCAACGGACATATTTACGGTTAAATTCATCTGAATTACCCTTTGGCATAGTCACCTCTTTCTCATCGCACCTTCTTCGGACTTTGTCATACTCAAGAGTATCGCATAACAATATTCCTGCGGTGAAGTCCCTTCATGCATAATAGTTTATAGTCCCGTGCCCACTTTCAATTGTAGGTGGCACTAAGAATTTCTTTCCTTCATTTTTCAGTGTGAAGCTCCAAGGACATAGTTGTCCCTATATATCTTCAATCTACTACCATTCACTCATCTTGGAATCATCTAACCATTCAACTTCATGAACTGAACATCACCACCATCTGAAATGTTCTTAACAATATATGGCCCCAACCAATGCATTTTAAATTTTCCCGGAAACTTCGCAAACTTACTTGCATATAATAATACAATATCCCCTTCTCGAAATATCTTCTTCTTGATGCGCCTTTCATGCCAGGCTTTCTCCCTTGCTTTCTGCACCTGCTGATGGATTCCTGATATTAATCTGTCTTCTTCTAAAGCTAGTATCTGCGCCATTCTCTCATTAATCATGTAGAGGTCTGTCCCTAGTCAATTTCTTGCATGTTGTTTTGTATGCAGACAACATCGCTGAAATCCTCAAGTCCTAGTCATCTACGTTTACGTTGCACACCTTGGTCAATGCATTCTCCAAAATCTTATTGAAAGCTTCCATTGTCCCATTTGCCTCAGGACGATAGGGAGTGCTCTTTTGATGGTAATTGGAATTCCTCAGTTATTGCTTCAATCATCTTATTCAAAAAATGTGTCCCTTGGTCATTCATCAAGATCTTCGAACAACCAAATCTAGACAATATATACTCGAAAATTAACTTCGCAACAGCTTTTGTGTTGCAATCCTTTATCGATTTTGCCTCAACCCACCTTGTCAAATAACCCCTCGCGGTGATGATATATCTTACACTAGTCTTTTTCCCCGGTGGATTGATCGGTCCAACAAAGTCAATTTCCCATTTGTCAAAAGGTTGTCAAGTCACTTGTGGTACTAGGGGAATTTCATCTCTTCTAGATGGCTTTCCTGTCCTTTGACATACATCACATACTTGGCAATATTCCTTTGCATCCTTATGTATTGTAGGCCACCATAATCTGGCTGTCAGAACCTTCTGTGTTTTGGATTTTCTACATAATGCCCCCTTGCGGCTCCTCCATGAGCTTCTATCATAATGCTTTGTCTTTCATGTTCAGTGACGTATCTATGTCGTACTTCATCCTATCCCATTTTATACAAGTGTCCCACAATCAGCAAGAAATCAACTACTTGAACCACCAATTCCTTCTTTTGCTTTGTAGTGTACTCCGCGGGCCCCATTCCTGTGGACAAAAAATGAATAATATCTGTGAAGTGATCATCTGTGAATTTAATTGCAAACAACTATGCATTGAGCAGGTTGTCTTCAAGACTTGTAGGTTCTTCTTCTGTCTCTATCCTGGATAGATGATCCGACCCAACATTCAATCTTCCTGGCTTCACTATAACTTCGAAGTCATATTCTTGGAATAATAACAATCATCGACAGATCTTTCCTCTTAAGACGAACTTGTGTACCAAATATTTCAACATGAAGTGATTTGTGAACATCTTAAAGTGTCCTCCCAATAAGTAATGTCTGAACTTTTAACCCCTCCCTTTCTGTCATGTTGCAATTCTTTTCCGTCTTAGATAGCTTCCTGCTTGCAATTTCAATGGGATGATCAATAGCCCATGCTCTTGACTGTGCTAGTACTACTCCTAAAGCTACCCAAGATGCATCAACATGCACATGAAATTCTTTCTTCCAATCTGGAAAAACTAGAATTAGTGCAGTTACCATTTTTTTATTTCAGCATGTCCAAACTCTTTTGACATTCTTCATCCCACTGCAAGGTCACATCCTTCTTCAACAACTTTTCCATTGGCACAGTTATCTATGCATATCCTTTATAAACTTCCAGTAGTAACCAGTGTGTCCTAGCGTAGTACGCAGTTGTCTTACTATTTTTGTTGCTGACAGGTTCACAATGATTGTGATCTTCGCTGGATCTACCATTAATCCTTGTTTACAAACCACATGTCCCACAAAAGATGCACTTCTTTAGGTTCAATGATATCTAATACTGCCTACATGTATCCAACATCAAACTCAAGCTCGCCACATGCTTCTTTAATAGCCCAAATATTGTCCAATCGTCGAAGTAAACTTCCAGAAATTGTATATATTCCTTGAAAGTTGCAATTACAACTCTAGGGAAAATAACATGTGCATTCTTCAACCCAAAAGGCATCACTGTATACTGATAGGAGCCCCATTTTGTGGCAAACGTTTTCTTATGTCCATCTTCTACTGTAATTATGATATGATGATACCCTGAGAAGCCATCCGTAAAAGAGTAAGCCTCTTGTCCTCCTACATTATCCAACACTTCGCCTGTAAATGGTGTAGGAAAAGGGTCACGCAGGCATGCATCATTCAACTTCCTCAAGTCCATGCAGATTCTAATTTCCCCTTCGCCTTCTTCTTTTGAACTACCATGAGACTTACCTATTCAGACTGTTTAATGGGCTCAATTATCCATGCAGCTAACATCTTGCCCAATTCTTCTTTTACCTTTTCCCTATCCTTTGGGTTCATTCTATAAGGCCTCTGCTTAACAGGCTTCACATCAGGCTTTAGAGGAATCCTCACAAATCCCAAATCCCTTAGGATTCCTTTCATATCTGAAAATTTAGAGGGAAACATCTCCTGTTATTCATGCAACAAATATGTTATCTTGCTGATAGTGTCTTCATCCCAGTAATCTCCTATGGTCACATACTTAGGTTCAACTTTTGTCCCTACATTTGATTTCTTCGTTTTATATGGCTGTGTTAAACCTAGTATCTATATCTCAGCGCCATTCACTTCGCGATGTCCTTCTGACTCTTTGTTATAAATCTTGTGAGGATCTTCATCCTCTTTTGTAGTGAGGTTATAACATTCCATCATATTTTGGATATGCGCAGCCCAATTAGGTTGCTAGATTACTGGAACTTCATTTTCAAAAATATTCTTCTTAAATATATTCAGAGCTGCATCTATATGTGGACAGTCATCTTCAAATCTGAATGTCATCACAAATCCATCCACCATTTATGCCCAACCAGCAGTGCCATGTTGAAGTTCAGTTTCCAAATACTAGTTCCGAGGGATCGTTTCCAAGGTATAAATGAACCCATGCACCCATTCTTCTCATGGAATTTCTCTCCATGCTACCATATAGAGTTGTATGTGGTCCCTAGGATCATTCTAGCCATCATACTTGTCTGCGAGCTATGTTTCTACTTGTCCAAATCTTACCCACATCAACCTTCTACATTCATGCCAATCTCCTATATTCTCCTTGTATGTACCCCACCATCTAGCAGGTGTAGCACTCAGTGCTTGATCTAGAGCTAAAAGTCTCTGACATTCTGGTACCTGTCTATCATAATCTTTAAAGAAAGTATTCACATCACCCAAACCATCATATAAAGGTTAGTCACATACTTCATATTTCATGTCACGCACTACTTTAGTGATCCTTTCACATCGCCCTGTAGACACTTCATACAATTTGTTTTGCCAATTCTCCAATTCCTCTTATGAATATGAGGTACAGGAACTATCTTGTTCCCAAGTTAGCTTTCCATTTGCAGTGCAATTGATCCATTCCTCTTCCTTTGTTATGATCTGATAGATATTATCAACGTCATCTGTCTTATATTCCTCTTTGATATGTTTTGTATACCTCACCCCTTCTGATGGATCTAATGGAAAAAGAACCCTCATATTATTGCTTTCGAATATAATTTTCCTTTTGTTCAGATTAATTATAGCCATGTTGAAAAACGCACAATCCAATACAAGCAACGCGGGGTAAGAATTACTATCATCTACTATCTCAATCACTTCAAAGCCAGTGGTATTGCACACTCCATCGATGTCCACTGTGACATTAGACAACCTTCCTAGGGGTAATATTTTATGTTGATTTTCCATCTTCAGTTGAATAGTAGACCATTGTAGCTTCACCTTACCCATCGATTCCCAAATCTACCTTGGCAAGACATTGCATCAGATCCCATATCTAAGATAACCTGATACATGTAATACTCTCCAATTTTCGATGTAAGCCTCATTTCTTTCTTTGTTCTCTTCTTGTGTCTATGCGGAATATTCACTGCACACATCTAGCTATGTGGTATCTCCTTAGAAGTACATGAGTCTATCAGTTCCTATAATCCCTTCACAACCTTCTGGTTCCTCAACAGCTTCATCCAGGTCTATAGAAAAGACTTCAAGACATTTGGATCCACCTCTTGTGTCACAGCCGGTACTATTTCACGGTTATCCTCTTGAGTCGACTGTGTAGTAGAGGTCGAGGCCTCATCATCCATAAAGCTTTGCCTCGCCTCCATGAATTCTTGCTTTTCCTTCAGGACATCAAATACAAGAGACTTTTTGGTGTTTTTCCTTATCCATGTAGCTTCAGCTTCCTTTTTTCTGCCGACCTTATCATTCCTAGTCGCGGTTCCACTTCTTGTTACAATGTCAATGCGTGATTGATCTTCTCTTGGCTCAATGGTCATCATTTGGACATTTGCTGCAGGCTGCTGGTTTCTTTTGTCCTGCATCTTCGCAATGAGGATGGGACATTCTTCTATGACATGATCAAAAGCCTTACAGTAATTGCAGGTTGTCATCTGGTTCTGACAGTCTCTCGCGAAGTGTCTTGCTTGTCCATAGTTATAATAGATAATTTGGCCTCGTCCTTGGCCAACTCCTCCTCCTCCTCCTCTTCCTCATCCTTGAAATCCTCCTTGTCCAGTGTGCTACCCTTGATCTTCATGTGCATCCTTCAACTTGCAGTCTATAACTATCAATAGTGCGCTCCATCATTAAGTCATAACTTTGACAATTTTTTTCATCATGTCCTACTAATCTACAAAATTTACAAAACAACTGATTCGGGGTCTGTATATATTTATGTAATAGATAGCAATCTTCAGAGTGATGTTGACCTCGTGTCCTACAAATATTGCACCATAGACCTTGATTTACTAGATTAAGCGCTCCACTTGCAATATAATCTCTGAATACGGAGCATTGATCCTTATAATGACCTTCCACTTTGCACTTTGTACACCACACTTCTGATCTTTTTGGTTTGACATCTTTACCTTTCTTTAGATCCTGCAATTCCAGGGTCAACATAGCTAGTTGATTATGTATCTACTTTACTCCTGCGTGAGTATCTCCAACTGACGAAGCTTCCAACATCATTGCAATCTTCAATGCTTCAGCTTGCATCGTGATCTTCTATTGTGTCAATGGTAACCTAATATGTGATAGTAGTGCGACTATGAACCATTGCTTATGTTGTTGTTGAAGTATCTCAAAGCTCAGTTGACCCATCAAAACCTTGAATCATTGATCCAATTCCTGCACATATTCAGTCAGTGCTTGCTTGATCTCTTTCAGCTCTCTGATACACTGCGATTCTGATTTTGGCTTCTTGAACTTTGCTACCAAGGCCTTCTTAATTTCATCAAACATAGCATTCGGCTTACTCGTGGAGTATTTCATATACCATGTCAGCACCCTCACCCTTAGCAACGTGACGAGATGTGCCTTCTTTACATCATCATTATTAATCTGTCTTACCATCCATACTGCATCAACTACGAACCAAAACTGGTTAGGGTCCTGTATTCATATTCATCTAAAGACATGTATCTGAATGTCATCAACCATTATCTTCTCGAGGGACTAGGTGGAGAGGGGGTGGACGTGTAGGGAAAGTATGGGGAGGGGCATGGGGTGTGAGGGGGGTGGACGGATGGGGAATCCAAAAGACGCCCTAATTCTTTTATGCCCCTAAATTCAACGCGCCTTCAGGATGGGTGGGGGAATATCACGGGGTTGTAGGGTTACTTTTTTCTTCTTTGTTCTCGGATCTAAATAGAGGGCTATAGTCAACCTCAATAAAATTCTTCAGACCTATTCTATATCGTTTTCCACTTCGCGTAGCTCCTCATTTTGGATTATTTCTTCTTTGCTCAAACATTAATCTGACTGCATTAGTAGAATCCCCTTTTCACACAATAACATCTTAATCCAAAGCTCTAGAGAATTTAAAAACTCATGGTCCTTTAAAGAATATTCGTTCATCTTCGCTATAGGACACGATTTGGTCGATCTCGAACTTAGTGATAAATCCTCCCAAAATGTTATTGATCCAGAAATCAACAACCCTTGAGATACTGTTATCGATTCTCTTGAGTAGCTGTATCAAATTAGGGCTCCACTCCTTAGGTTCATCACCTTTGAAACAATTCTTATGCTAAACTAGTTTAGATATCCACTCAAGCAATTCAATGTGAAACGAACCAAAGAAAATCTCGCATTGATCTTTAAAGATATATCTCTACAACCAAGCTTCAATAGATAAATACAGGTTTCTGTTCTTTTTTTTTTTCTTCTGCAAATTCCCTTTCTTTCTATTCAACCCACTCATGGAGTTCTTTATTCGACGGACGCCAAAACATATCCCGTAAGTAGATCCCAACCCTGACAACAGAACCATTTGTTGGTTTGAGGGGCTTGACCCAGGTTCAAATTATGATGAGCACCAACAATACCCTCAACTACTGGCCCTTTCGACAATGACCTACAAGCAGGTCACAGTCTCACACGAAGCAGTTATGGGAGGTTGCAGAACTAGGTTTCCACAATTGAAGGGATATCTACAAAGTGACACCGTGTATTTACTTCTACTTTATATCAATCTTATAACATCAAACGCATAAGTAATTTTCGTAGATGATTAATTTACAAAAATGCATAAAATCTAACACATAACAGTATATCTTACAGGTCTTCACATAATTTAGTGAAAAGCATACATAATCAAATACATAACAGTAGACAAATAACATATACATAGATACAATACTTCGCCAAAACTTCTTCTTTATTAAACAAATATTCAATTACATTCACTTGTCTGACATACGCACTTAGCTACAGGTGGTCTACGCACTAAGCTGCAAACTCTTCAAGGTCTCCGTGTACTCAGTTGCAAAGCCTTTTCCAAAACTACAAACTATAGATGCGAAAACAAGGATTCACTTATGCTTCTATGATTAAGATTTTACTATCTTACTTTACAAAGAATTACATATCCTTATATACAATCCATCTATACAAAAACCATGGTCCACATACCATGGATCCATAAAACAAGGAATATTACCCGATACCGCTACAAAATAAGGGTTTTGTCCCATCCCCAAAACCCTAAAATCCTGCGCGATGAATATATCTTCCCCAGCTCTGTGTGGTCTGCTCCTTCTTTCATGGGGTCTTTTACCCAAAAATTGGACCAAGTTGGGCCATGCCCAACACCAAGCTTGTTTTGGGCTTAGTGATCTCTTGACCTGTTTTGGTGGGATCACAATAGCCTTAGGGTGGAGGTGGTTTGATCTCCGGGAAGCCTTGGTTGTTTATGTTTTAGTTTTCTTATGTGATCTCTTGACTGGTTTTGGCGAGATCGTAGGACCATGATGGTGTATGTGGTTTAATCTACGGGAAGCCCCGGTTGTTTATGTCTTTAGATCCCACATTCATGCTTGGAATATGGCACAAGGGCGATTAGATGAAAGAAAGATTTGGTTCAGCTCAATCTATGGTCGGGTGGTACGTGAAAGTCCCTGACTTGGTTGGATTTTGCATATGTTAATAAGTGCTCTTTTGCTATTATATTTCATGAGTACTTTTACTTGGTATTATGTGGCTTTTATGGTTATTCCAACATGGTTATTATTTTGGTTATATGTTGGTTATAAACATGATTCCATAACAACTTCTAGCTATGGCTCTTTATATGTTTGATTAGTTGATGAGTGGTTAATGAATGCATGAGCTGCAAAAAGTTATTGCAGCTATTATGAGAGGGCATTAGACTTTCTTAGTGGATCTCAGATAAGTTTCATACCCCTATGTTTAGATACACATTCATGTCCTGTAGATTACATGTTCACGATATGTTTAACGAAATGACTATCATGGTTAGGCCTGGTTAGGTCATGTATTTGATCAAGTTTTTTATAAGTGGATTTGTCCTTATGTTATTTATCATTCTAGAAAGTCTCATTGAGTTATGTGTGGTGGTTTGGAGGCTAGCCTGTAATGGCAGCTCAAAATTTGGGACGCACCCTTTGAACTAGAATTTTTGGGCCATAATTGCACCCTAATAGGCTTATGACTGTTGTTGGTAGGCTAAATTGCTTCATTTTTATCCCCTTTCCCACTTCAAAATCATAATCTTAGACCTCTGTTTTAACTTTGCAACCTCCTTATTCCTGCACTATTCCAAGCATCAGGGCATTTCCTGCACTAGCTTTATATTTCATATTTAAGGGTTACAAATGTGCTTAATTAATTGTTGTTGTTGTTGTTGCTGTTGGTTTTTTTTTTTTTAATACCTTAAATATTCTTTGCAACTAATATCTTCTTTCCTAAAGTATTTGGTAAGCAACGTATTAATAATTTCTTTAGCATGGGCGAGTGCAAGTAGGATTCTTGCACCCGTAGCGAATCCTAAACTTCCGTGACAACTCACTACCTAACACGGGCATCTCATTCAAAATTGGTCATCTCGAGTTGGGCTCGGAGTGGAGATAAGTCAGGGATATGATGAAGATTAGGTCGCCGAACAAATGCTCAAGTTTAGCGTTTTGTTACAACCAAAAGGCTTAGCATGTACTATTGTTGTTATTTCATTACAGCTGAAAGGCTTAGATTGTAACGCTGAATGTAATTTGATTATGCCCACATGTCTGAAGGGATGTATATAATGTAGGATTCAGATAGAAAATGGTTGTGAGCGATAGTTATAGCAATTCTACTGTAACTGTGGTATTTTGTAATTTTTCTAGTATCGCCCTTGTTCTAGGTTGGATTCGATTTCAACATGTACATTTGCTAATTCTGAAATTTAATACAAAGGGAGTGCGCCATGTTATTTCAACCCTGTGTTTTAATTATGTGTTGATGCGCCATTGAGAGCTGAGTTTCCAAGTTTCTTAAACAGGGAAACGAGCTGGTTGGCTAGGGCCCAACCAACCCAGCGCGTTCTCCCTCGCATTCTTCTTTCTTGTTAAAGGTGTGTTGATTTCGTTTAATAGATGTTTTCATTCTTCCACAAAGTTCACGATCGATTTCATTCATAACCATTATGTGACAGATCCATGGTGTGCATGCTTAACTAAGTTTGATTTTAACCTTTTGTAATTTCTTCTCTTCAAAGCTTAGTATTATTTCTGCCTAGATCGTGCAAGCACGTTATTCTTGCACTAGTGCATTTACAGTTTTTCCAATTGATTTCTTTGGTTCATTACAAAAAAAGTCATTCATAACCATTCTGTGACGGATCCATGGTGTGGATTCATGGTGTGCATGCTTAACTAAGTTTGATTTTACCCTTTTGTAATTTCTTCTCTTCAAAGCTTAGTATTATTTCTGCCTAGATCGTGTAAGCATGTTATTCGTGCACTAGTGCATTTACAGTTCTTGCAATTGATTTCTTTGGTTCATTACAAAAAAAGCCTTCCTTTCTTTTCTGCCATAAGAGCCTTGATGTGTTTTTGCAAGTGAGTGTTCATCATTCCGAAGTATTCTTGATATCCTGAATTAGATATGCTTTGGTAATTAAAGAATGAACATTGTTATAACACATTAATCTGTACCCTCACTTTATACTTTTCAGGGAAGAATCGAACTTCATATTTAATTATTTCAAAGTGAACCTTTCTGAATTAAGAAGGTTAAAAAGGTAGATCAAATTTGTGTGAATAACTATTACAAGGATAAAGTCTGTTGTCACAATTAGATGATTTCTTTAGTTGCATGAAGGAGTTCCTTGATTGAACAAAAGTGTGCTTTGACTTTAGAAATTAATTCTTAATTTGAAGTTAAGTTGGGTTGAAGCATCTTTCTGCTCATGGAAGTTATTTCAAAGTTCTATCCACCTTTGCAAATTCTTTCCTTAAGTTAACACACTCTTTATTCTTTTATAAAAGAAATTTGAAAACTTGGTGCAGGGATCTTTGTTCCGGTACAAGAATCAATATCCTGATACAGGAACACAGTGCTCTAGTCCTGAGGCTTAGAGCCCCTGCATGAGGACATGAATCTTCAGTACAGGTGTAAAATATACTTCCAGCATATAAACTTTTTTCCGGTACTAGTGCAAGAATATTGCAGGAGTACAAGAATAACAACTTAGTGCAGGGAGAAAGATATATAAAGAAGTCAAACATCTTCAAGGGTCCAATTATTAATCTGACATACAACTATACCGAAGATAGACATAGATTTCCATTTCAATTAGTCAGGATTGATTACAAGAGTTTGAAATTTCCTTTCATTTATTTCTTCGCAAAAGTACTTTCTTTCACATTCCAACACTAGAATTTCTTTGGTGTAAATTGTCGGGTGATCTTTTCTTTTCGATTCTACAAGGTTGTAATTAAGGAAGTAGGAATAGAATTAGGAAAAGTTCATATCATTTCTGGCATTGCCTATGCTTCGCCTCTAAGTTTATGAAACCCCCAGGTTGACAATTAAGTGTTGAAGGAGTTTGCCTAACTACAATTCTTGCACCCAACGTTTTGGCGCCTTTGCCGGGGAGGCAATTTGAAATTGGTAAGAACTTTCCATTTTCTACAATAGGGGTAAGTCCTCTATTATTTTTTTCTTGCATTATGCTTCTATTGTTTTAAGGATTTTACGGGTGTTGATTTTTTTATTCATTGCAGCAATTGATAGATTCTTTTCTTTACAACATCTGAATTTTGTTTTTTTGGATTTGATATTTAAAATGAATGCGTAAGACAGATAAGGATTTGAAGCCCAATAAGGGCCGATGAAACACTGAAAAATTTGAAAAATCTTCTCATATTGGACCTTCTTTTGCAGGTAGAAAGTCCAAGCAGACCCAGACTCATCATGCTAGAATGATCCACTTGGATTCTGGAAACAATGATTCAGGTGTGAAATAACCCGAAAAGGGGAAGGGCAGGCTAACAATGATCGAAACTTCCAATTTAGCAATAGTCAACCTTCATCTTGTAGAAGTGGTCTGATTGGAGGCACAACAATGGCTGATCATGAAGACCATGCAGAGGGGACTGGCGAGAATCAAGTAAAGGAAGAGAAATCCACTTTTGGATTTCCAATAATGAACTCAGAAGTGAATGTGCAAATGAAGAATATTTCACCTTCATATCTTCCACACTTTCATGGTAAGGTGCACAAAGACCCAAATTCATTTATTTTTGAGTTTGATATACGATGTAGTAGTTATGATTACTATTCTGGTGCCCAGAAATTAAAATTGTTTCCTACTACTCTCAAGCATTCAGCCTTGTGTTGGTTCATGGGACTAGGAGGAAACACTGTAAGTTCTTGGGAACAAATGAAGAGAGTGTTTTTGAATAAATATTAGGAATATTGTAAAACTAGAGGAATGCAGGACAAGATCTTCACCATTGTACAAGGTGATGATGAGACTTTGGAGGATTATTTAAAGAAATTTTTGTATATACTCCAAAGGTCCAAATACAAATTTGATTTAAGTACTATTCGAATCTTGTTCCTACGAGGACTTCTTAAGGATTCTAGACATAATTTGAATTTATTAGGACAAGGAGACATTGGTCAGAAAAATTTTGAACAAATTTGTGACTTGTGTAGGAACTTCTCACGAAATAAATCTAGATCCATTAGAGGAGGTCGAAGCAAAACTAACAAACTAGGATCTACAGATGTTATGATCATTAGCTTGGAGAATAAAATGGACAACATGACAATTGAAATAATGTATACTGTTAACAAACAAATAGACTCTTTGAAATTCTAGCAAAAACTAGAAAAATAACAAGAGTTATTGTCTATTGTTTGACCAAAATGTAGGAAAAAGCATCCTTTAAGAGAGTGTCCTGCTGATATAAAAAGTGCTTATAAATGTCTGATATGTGAAGAGAACCATGCCACCGAGGAATGCCCCTCAATACCTAGATTAAAAGCTGTATTTGAAGGAGAGAATTTTGAACCTAAGTCGTTACATGCCATGGGAGCATAAAGGAACTGGCCACAGGTAAGTGCGGGTATGGTTCCTGAACCACATTTTGATGATTATAATGCACCTCCATATTCCTATAATAATAATAATAATAATCTCTCTCAACATTGGCAACACGAAAACCGTATTCACCATGGACAATCCTCTCAACCTTGGCAACAAGGATGGAGAGGGCCAAACCATTCATATCATTCCTATCCTACTCAGATGCCATCATATCCTCCTTCATATACACCACACCTTATGTCACAACCATCTTTTCCCTCTCTACCTCAAAAAAGTCAACTATTGCCACCATTGCCTTTGCCACCACCATTTAGACCACCTCAACTACCTGCTCAACCAGTACCGAATCCTAATAATAAGGCGGTACAACTGATTCATTTGGTTGGATCGTCCCCTTCTCCTACCTATTGAACCCTGCCGGTTGGGATAAAAGAGCTTCAATTGAGATCGGGAAGGGTAGTTAAACCAGAAAAACAAAAACAATCCACAATGATCATTGAGGAGAAAACTGAGGAGGCAACTCCTGATCATTCGAAAAACAATGTCACCATTCAACCCATTCCTGTACCTTCAGATTCACCATCTTCTTCAAACCAGCCCCCCTATCCAAAGAGGTTGGCTATGGAGAAGAGTGACCTCGAGTTCACTCTGGCTTTAGATTTAAGGAATATTTGTATAAACGTCCCTTTACTTCAGGCTATCAGAGAAATTCCCATCTGTACAAAGACCATTAGGGAGTTATGTCTTAAAAAGCCAGGGAGGAAGAGAGTATAACCTTTAGACCATTTAGTTTGTTGGTAGAGAACCCGAGTTGATGGCAGGATGCATATCAATGGAGAAATACACAAATCCTAGAAACATAGTTTTTTGTCCGTAATGTATTAATAGACCCGAGGGCAGCCATCAATGTTATGACCAGAAAAACCATGGAACAAATTGGGTTGGGCCATATTCGTCCTACACCCACCATGCTTGAACTTGCAGACATATCTAAAATCAAGCCCAATGGAGTATTGGACGTTGTGGTTTGTCTCTATAGATTCATGGGAATGCCCAACGGATTTCATTTTGCTTCAGCCAAAGAATCCATTGGGAGGACACTCTTTGATTCTGGGACGACCATGGCTTGCCACAACGAATGCTTATATTGGATGTCACTCCGGTGATATGTACATTTCACATGGAGACTCTAGGAAAAAGGTCACCCTATATCCACTTGCTACATCTATTCAGAACTCAAGGAAACTTTATGGTTAGATTATGACAACAGTGATGAGGAGACCTGATATGTCTCTTTGATTCATCATCAAACCGAGTCCACCCAAGATGGTGAATTACGAGATTTCTTAAACAATCTAGACACTATGCCTAATTTTGACACACTTCATCAGATCTTTAGTCTGGATTTTGAAGAAAATTCTGATTCCCAGCCTTCCTTATCCCATATTGTGACATCATCTTCCTATACTCTTGAGCCCAAGACCACTCTTGTTAAAATTGGTCCAGTAAAATCTTTACACATTAGCTCAGACCTGGATTCATCTCAGCAAGAGTAGCTTGTTACGTTGTTGCGAGATCACTTGGATGCATTCGCTTGGAGTTACGAATACATGAAAGACATTCCTCCTAAGACTTGTACTCATCATATCTATATCCAGGAGGGAGCCTGACCTGTTTGAAAACCCCAGAGACGAATGAATCCCACGGTAAGAGATATTGTTAAAGAGGAATTACAAAAAATCTTAGACACTAATTTCATCTATCCCATTTCTGACAGTCAGTGGGTCTCTCCATTAGTGATAGTCCCTAAGAAAGATGGGAGATGGCATATTTTCATTGACTATCGAGAACTAAAAAAAACCACTCTCAAGGATTACTTTCCCCTTCCTTTCATCGATCAGGTGCTAGATACCCTTGCCGGTAAAAAGTACTTTTCATTTTTAGATGGCTTTAGTGGGTATAACCAAATCCAGTTCACACCCTTAGATCAAGACAAAACTACCTTTACATGCCCTTGGGGTACATTTTATTATCGAGTGCTTCCTTTCGGGTTGTGTAATGCACCGACCACCTTTCAAAGGGTTGTGCTGGCTATTTTTGTTGATATTGAACGTGTTGAGATTTATATGGATGATTTTTCTATGTTTGGTAACTCATTTGATGAAGCTCTTAAAAATCTAGAAAAAGTGCTTTTACCTTGCCAAGAGGCTCATCTTTCTTTGAGTAATAAAAAATGTAGATTAATGTGCAAAGTAGGAGTGGTTCTTGGTCATTTGGTTTCTGACAAAGGTATCTAAGTAGACCCCGCTAAAGTTAAAGTCATTATTCGTCTGCCTGCACCTAAAACACAAAGGGAAGTGAGGGGTTTCCTGGGACATGTTGGTGATTACTAGAGATTCATTGAAATTTTTTCCAAGATTGCTACCCCTGTTTTTCAATTATTAGCTAAGAATAGTGAATTCACCTAGTCCACAACTTGCCAACAGTTGTTTGAGACATTGAAGGGAAAATTAGTACAGGCACCAGTTTTGAGAGGACCAAACTGGTCCCTGCCATTTCACATTTCCTCCAATGCCTCAGACACTGCCATTGGCACAGCTTTAGGACAACAGAAGAATAGACAATCCTATGTTATTTATTACATCAGTAAAAAAATTTCACCTATTGAATTTAACTATACATGAATTGAGAAAAAAAAATTAGCCGTTATTTTTGCTATTAATAAATTCAGAGATTACATTACAGGATATGAAGTTTATGTGCATACTGATCATTTTGCTATAAAATATTTAATGAATAAACATTTAACTAGCGGTAGGGTGACTAGGTGGTTGCTTTTATTACGGGAATTCAATGTTACAATTATTGATAGACTAGGAAAGTCTAATGTTGTAGCTGATTATCTTTCTAGATTAAATAATCCCAGTGAAGTAATTCCTGTTGATGATGATTTCCCTGACGAACTTATTTTTTCTATGTTAGCAAAATCCCCATGGTTTGCTGACATAGCTAACTATTTAGTCACTAGAAAAACACCACCTCACGTATTCATCGTGAAAAGCGGAATATCATTCAGAAAAGTGCTTCGTATTCTTGGATATAGGGAGACCTATTTTACACTGGACTATATTTTTTTATTCGTAGATGTGTGAGAGAGGAAGAAATTTTTGATATCTTAAAATTTTCCCATGATGAACCTTGTGGTGGCCACTTCTCTGATAAACGAACTGCATATAAAATTTTACGCATAGGCTATTTTTGGCCTTCGTTGGCTAAGGATGCCAAGCAATATGTTAGGCGTTGTGATAGTTATCAATGAATGGGTCAACCTATTCAAGCCAATGAAATGCCTTTATGTCCTCAAGTTATGATTGAGCCCTTTGAAAAATGGGCTATTGATTTCATAGGACCCATAAACCCCACATATTTAAATAAAAAACATATCTTGGCTTGTACTGATTTTGTTACTAACTGGGTAGAGGCTAAAGTTGTTTCTTTTGCCACTGAAAAAGTTGTTGATTTTCTATTTAATGAAATTTTTACTAGATTTGGTGTTCCTATAGAAATTGTTTCTAACAATGGATCGTAGTTTGTTTCTAACTTGGTATAGGAAGCCATGAATCAATACAAGATTCGGCACAATAAATCTACACTGTACCACCCGCAAGAAAATGGCCAGGTGGAATCTACAAACAAGGTGATCGAATCCATCCTCACCAAAATAGTAAATATGAACAGGAAGGATTGGGCTAGCCAATTGACTGAAGCCTTATGGGCTTATCAAACCACTTGGAGGAATAGCAGGTGGCATACACCATATGACTTGGTGTATGGAAAACAAGTCCTTTTGCTGATTGAATTTCAGATAAATACTTTCAGAACTGCAATTCAATTGGGTCTAGATCTCTTGGAAGCACAACAATATTGTCTATTACAGTTAAACGAGTTGGATGAATTTCGAAGGGATGTTGTTCAACAAAATATTTTGGTGCAACAACAATGCAAGAAGTGGCATGACAAGTTTATCAGGAAGAAACAGTTCCAACCAGGTGATTGGGTACTTCTCTATGACTCTAGATTTAAACATTTTAAAGGGAAGTTCCATAATCATTGGATGGGACTATATGAGGTAATTCAAGTTTTCGACAATGGGGCTGTAGAAGTCAAAACTATCGATGGGTGAAATTCAGTTTTCCTTGTGAATGGGCATAGGCATAAAGCATATTTTCAGCCCATCACAAAGGAAGATTTCATGTAGCAAGTGCAGCAACAGTCCGAACTTCAGTTGGTAGGTGGCTATGCCAACTTATTGTGATCTGATTTCTTATCTCTTGAAATAAAGTTTAAAGAAAATCCAAAAACAAAGGGGGTAAAGGAAAAATTATTTTCCTGTGATTGTGAAAATCAGTTTTACTGACATGATTGGAGAAGGATCAACCTGAAAACCAGCTTGCTGGTAGGAAGATCAAATTCTAATAAAATGGGAATGTTGCTTGATATTTAGATGTATTAGCTGTCACCAATAAGAAGCAAGTTCAAGTGCAGGAACCAAGCCCTTATCCAAGTTTGGGATAACTGGCACGCAATTTTTTATCCAAGCAACACTCTATTCCCACTGCATTTAATTTTCGGATCAGCACCATACATGCAGATATCAGGTGAAATTCTTCCCTTCTTCTATTCCATTTTTGTAAAAAAATCCCCTTTACTCTCTTATTTTTATCCCATGAAGTTTACCATCCCTTTCTTCAAAGAATTTTTCCCTATCCAATTTCGTATTTCCCTCTTTTTTCCTCGAAATTGTTTCCTCGAAATCCCTTGTCTATTTGTCCCTCTTGATGGTCTCACTCTTGAATTCCCTGTCATAATTTCCTTCCCATTCTAAAATTTACCCTTTTTCCCACTTCTTTTTTCCCTCATGGATCAATTGCAGGATTTGATGCGAACTCACAAATCAGATCGGAAGGCATATATCAACAACAAAAAATGGTGAATAAAACCTCCTTTGTATCTTAAACAAATTTTTTAATCTAGCCTATGAATTATATCCTTGTTGGTACCATTCCATTACCCTCTTTTTCTTCTAAAAACATCATCAATTGTCTATCTTTTCCCTCCATAGACCCCTTTACATCCATCGAAATTTATTAGTTAATAGCATTATAGTTGTTAGTTTGCATTAAAGTTAATTTATGAATTTTTATGTTAGAAATTAGGAATTTTCAACAAAAAGGTTGCAGGAAGACATCACATCCTGTAAATGGTTTATCATCTGACACGTGGCATGACAGGCAAGCCAAAGCAGTGGATAGGAACGAGCTCCTGAATGTACATGCATGGAGAAAAATTGATTTTACAGCAGATCAAAAGCTCCTACTTATGCGGTCAACGCTGGGTCAAACCCCAACATTTTGGTTACAAAGGCAGTAAAAGCCATGGTTTCTAAACCGATTTCGTTTTGTCTTTTTGGCAATCGGTTCATCTTAGAATGACCACAAATCACTCCACTGTAAATGCAGAAACATCTGCTTCAATGAATGTGCATTCGATTCAAGATAGGAAGGCAGATAAAGACTCTATACCATTTTTTTTTTCAGAACAAGTTACGATTATCTCTGTGTATTGTTTTGGAGAACCGAATTCATATATGTGATTGCAATCCTCAGTGTTTGAATATTTACGATTTCACTCCAGCATTGTCTATGCGTTAATATTGTCGATTGATTGAGTTCATTCAATTGTACCATTGAAACGTGGACGAGCCCTGCGTGGATTGGTATACTGTTCCTTTCGTTTCCATAGTTTTTGAATTTACATAGAACGCATATCGTTTAATGTCATTTCCATAGCTCTTGAATTTACATAGAACACATACTGTTGATGTTATTTCCATGCTCATGATTTTGTCAATTCGATTACGATTTCTCACAAATAGTATTTATGGTGATTGCTTAAAGATATCATCGTTAGATCATTGAACCAGGTCTTGTAAGAGATTTGATCCAGCGTTATGTTTTAAAGCATTTCCATAGAATCTGTTTGTTTATGTATTTAAAGTTCGGTGTGTTTTTGATTTCTTTATGAGTGCTTCAGTATTAACTAGACAGCGTTTTGTGCACAACATCCTTGTAAGGGGACTAAAATCTCAGTCTAGCTATACTTTGTATCCTTGGGATAGTTAGATAATCTAGGTAATCTGAGTGTTAAGGTGAGGGGAAACATACCTCAACCTTCTATAAAGAAGTATTGTCGCCTATCACAACAAACACTTAGTTAGGAATCCTTTATGTCTATAGATTTTAGGCACACGCCTCGAAGTTTACTTACCCAGGTCGATAATAAATCTAGTCTAATCTAGCACCCTAGATTGGCCACTACATTTTTGCGCCATTGCCGGGGAGGCGTAGTTAGAGGATTTCGAAGAAAAAAAAATAAAAATTAAATCAACAAAAACAAACCAAGAACACAACATAGATTTGACTGTCACTTTAGAAATCATGTTTGCTTATGCCTAGATCTAGAGATAGTAGAAGCAAATTCACAAAACCCCCAATCCAAAAACTAACCTATCATCAAGAGCAGACTCTTTGGGAAAAACTGAACACACAACACCAGCTGAGGAAACCATCATACAAAGATTAGAGGATAAACAAAAATCAGGCCAAAGACTTACACTTATTGAGAGACAAATCTTATTGGCATACGAATCTCAGAAGAAACATCTCCCTGAATCTTCTGCAAAGAGAGAAAGTAGAAAAATAACTCAACAATCTCTAGAACAACTCTTTGGAACAAGTGACATCGAACAAACAATCAAATCACCAGAAGAATGTATAAAAATGGCTGAGGAAGGAGGAGGATCAGCAAGAAGACCCACTCCTGAACAACAACACGATCAAGGAGAGGAGGAAGAATCAACTTTTAAATTTCCTATCCACGAACTAGAAGACAACCCTGATGAGGAAATAAAAATGAAAAACATACCTCCTTCCGTGTTACCAAACTTTTATGGCATGGCTTCAGAGGACCCAGATTCATTCTTGTTTGAGTTTGACATTGTATGTCGAACATATGGTTACACAGATGATGCCCATAGGCTTAGACTCTTCCCAGCAACATTAAAGGCATCAGCTCTAAGATGGTTCATGGGACTTGGTGAGCATGCAATCACTGATTGGGATGGCATGCAAAGAATAATTCTAAGGAAATACCAACCTTATTGTAGATCAAAGGATTCTAAAGATGATATCTTTAGGATGAATCAACAAGAGGATGAGAGCCTAGAGGAGTATTTGGAACGATTTACTTACAATTTACAAAAGTCAAAACATCGATCCATGACTCTTGATCTCATTAGAACAATATTTTTGAAGGGCATTCGAGAGGAATACTTAGATGATCTTAATTTGATGGGCAAAGATGATATCTCCACCTTAACTTTCGAAGAAATTGCTGATCTATGTGAAAAGTATTCTAGGAGCAAAGCAAAAAATGGGAAAAGAACCATATCATCCAAAGCCACAAAATCTGCTTCAGCTAGTGTCACATGAGCTGAAATAGGAAACTTATTAGATGAATTCAAAACAGATTTGTTGAGTACATTAGGGATCCAAATTGACACTCTTAAAGCTAAGAAAAGACAAGAAGAGGAAGATCAAATGATGGCTATCTTTTGTCCGAAATGTCGGAAGAAGCATGCCTTAAAAGATTGTCCATTAGAGAATATTCAAGTTTGTGCCTTTTGTACTGAAAATAATGATATATTTCATTTCTCTAAAGTTAAGGTTTTGCAGAATTGTAATGTAGCAGCCAATACATATATGGAGAATGTCTATTTTATGGGCGCAAAGAGACCATGGCAGCCAAGACCTCCACCTCAAGGTATGTTCCCAAATCAGAATTTACAATTTCCTACACATGATCAGATGTATGCTCAGAATTCATGGAATGTACCCATGCCATGGCAACACCAAAGTTACCCACAACAACAATGAAGACCATCCCAGCAATACTCTCAACAATATCCATCATACCCTCAACCATACCAACCATATTCGCAGCCATATCAACAATACCATCAGCCATATTCGCCATATCTTCAATCATATCAGCAATATCCTCAGCAGCAAGTTGTTTACCCACATCATCCCAACCCACTCAACAAGCATTGCCTGCTCCTCCACCAATAAATCCACCACAATTACAACTTCCATCTAACCCCCAAGCTCCTAGACCTACTAAAATCCCTGCTCAACTTGTACCAAATCCAAATAATAGAGCAGAGAGACCAGCTTACAATGTAGATGAGGGACCCTCATATCCCACATTACCCTTGCAAAATATCAATTTGAGGTCTGGGAAAGTACCTCACAAAGAATCCCCAGCAGTTCAAAAACAAGGAGAAAACGAAGAAAATGAAAATGAAACTCCCATTCAAAGGAAACCAAATGATGACATCAAACACAAACATATGCAACCATTGCATCCACCACCTTTTCCAGACCGATTGGTCCAAACAAAACTTCCCATGTCTATACCACAGTTTGATGTTTTAGATGAGCTAAAGAATGTCTATATAAGAATTCCGCTACTACAAGCCATAAAAGACATTTCCATATATACTAAAGCCATCAAAGAACTGTGCCTTAAGAAGCCTACTAGGAAAAGAGTTTATCCACAAACCATTCATGTTATCAGACATTTAGTTGGCCTTATGACAAACACCACTTCAATGGACAAGTATGTTGATCCTCGTATTCCCAGAGTCACTACAATCATTAACAACATACATATT
>APFE030232049.1:0-10516 GCA_000404065.3 Pinus taeda | reverse complement strand
AAAATTGCCACCTTTTGATAATTTGACATTTAGACATTGTTTCTCAAGTTGTTCATCTCACAAGTGTTGTTTAGCATAGAGTTCTCCAAGGGGAGAACTCGCCCTTCTTTAGGTGGACTTCAAGTGCCACCCTAGGGAGGTAAATTTGTTGCTACATTTGAAGGGAGGCTTGTGGAATTTTGGGAGGACCTTTGAGGCATTACCATTAGCTAATTAGTGCTCCAAGGAGGATGTATTATAACCTTGTTATGCTTAGAAGAACCTCTCACTCCAAACTTATAAATATATGATCTAGCTTATGTTGACAATTGCGGAATTAACTACTTGAAACATGTGTTTGTCTTTGTTTGTTTTTAACTATTTAAGTGTTTTAAATTGATTTGTTTAGGCTGATATTAGACACACATAACATCCATATAATTCAGCAAATAAGCATCGTGGGCTACCTCTCGTTGAGCTTTTGTCAATTTAACTTGGCTCTTTGGGATTATGGCTTCAATTCTTTTACAAGTTCAACATTGGTTATTGACTGAACCAATGAGCTTAAAAAACCATCTATATCCCTGTCATGGCTATACCATCTATATCCCTGTCATGGATATCATCATTCTGCAAACAGATCTAAGATCCCTTAGACATGATTCCTTCAATGGGTGCACTAAGCTTCCCTGAGCTCCTTGATGGCATAAACTCCTTCAGAATTCTTCAACTATCTCTCAAACCTATTCTAATATCTTGAACACATATCAAGCATCAACAATAGACTGTTCATTTGTTCAAAATGAACACTGCATCCCTGATCTAAGCCTTCCTCCACGGATGGCACTCGGTTACCTCAAACTTCCCTATAGAATATCAACCTTTAGAAGTCTTTAGATGCTTATGTAAACCCTTGCAATGGATTTAGAAGGCTCATTATAGTTAGGAATGATTGTTGGTTTGCTGAGAATGGATACTGGTAGCTCCCGCAACTCCCTCCAACCCGTGGTGGTCGTGAGCTCCAAAATCTCCCTGGATGAAAATCTCCTTGAAGATGGATTCTTCAGCTTCTTTGGACTATTCCATTGGCTTCATAAGGCCTCAATAGCCTAGCTATCCTCTTGGTTCACTCTCTTAGGTCAAAAATCACTTCTCGAGTGCTTTTAATGAGTAACTCTTAGTGATCCTCCACAAAATCTGTCTAACTGCAGTTAATTGTAACTAATTTGGCATAACTTCCCTTTTCTAGCACTGCGCCATGCTTAACCATCGGGGTTGACCTTAACTATTGGCGTTTGGCACACATGTGATCAGTACTACACCTGGTAGTTAGGGATAATGTTGGGTTGGCGATTTGTTGGTAGTCAACACGCAAAGTGTGTGTGGTTAATTTCAATCGGTGGACATGTGACTGCTTTTGGCGACTGGTGGTGGTCCTCACCCCCAAACTGCAATCCATTAAACCTTAAATAGAACATTTGACTATAGTTTGTTAAAAACCACTGTAGCGGAGTTGGTAGCGCGTGTTGAGGTCTTGTCGGTGGTCACGGATTCAAAACACCCCCCGCCTCGCCCCCCGGACCCCAAACATAATTTTACATGACCATTCTAGGGCCACATGGCAGCCTCTGGGCTTGCCATGTGTGAGCTCCTCATTGGTCACCCAAAATGAATTTTTTGGGGAATATCCAAGGAGTATTCCTTGGAATATTCTTTTTTCTTATTATTTCCCAAAAATCAATTATTCTTGGAAATTGTAGTTTATTGAACTTTTCAAATGGAAATAACTTCTTTAGACGATGTCAATTTTTCGAACTATTCATGGCGTCGGAATGTGGAATATGAGATGTATCCGGTCATTGAGGTTCGACACTCTTTCAAACACTTTGAATTGTGAGCTATCATTAAAGTGATGGATCAATATCTGATCACTCCTCCCCATTGGGAATCTTTTGGACCTCAAAACACTGATACTCTATTCTGAACAGTAGATGAGAGCACAATGCCCTCTTCTTTGAGCCTTCATACACTTTCCTACATGGCGGGTGCCTTTGAATCAAATCTCGAAGGTAGTTGACACTTCCCTTCATGGACACGCTTGTCCTCGTGTTAAGAATTGTCTTCCTTGAACTCATTCAGAATTTACATAAGGTAGTTGAACATCGCTTCCAAACCACTTCCATGGTGACCTTTGCTGCTGCAAATATTCTTCATCAGACGATGTCAAAATACAAGAAATAAACTTGATGACATAAATTCTTGCTCCATCAAAAGAAACAAATTTCACATCATGTGAATCATCATCATGTCTTTACATCTTGTATACAAATTATCAACTAAATCCCAAGCTGACAAAAACAATGCATTTTCAAACATTTGACCCTTCAAGTCAAGCATGTACAAAAACAATTATAATGATTCTTTTACAAAGATAAAACACTTCATCATTATCTCCCTTTTACAATCTTGGAGACCAAATCAACTCTTCCAGGTTGACTTGACATTACATGCATGTTTAAACAAAACAATATGATGGTCGATAGCTTTCCATCAAGTCAATTAGATACATATTCAAATACAAGGAAATCATTAACATCCATGTGTTCATACATTTTTTCCTTATGCATGTATTTGATTATTCAACTTTCTCTTAAGCACAATCATAAGTACAAGATAATCGATCACATGTATATGTACTTCCAAAGCTGAAATGAATATAATTTTCTACAATAAAGTAAGTCGACATACTCAACTTTTCCATCCTGCAACTTGCATTCCATTATCAAAGAAATGCAAATAGATGTGACACATTTCTTTTCACATCAAAACAAAACATGTAACTTTAATTGGATAAGAACTCTAACCATTTCTTGCCAATCCACACCAAAGGTGCTTCCTTTAAGTGCACATCGACATCAACACGTGGATCATCCTTAATCACATCGATTATGGAAACTTTCTTTCCATTCTTACCATACTCTTTCTCCACTTTCTTCAAATTTCATGGAAGAATTATTGGATTCAGAGTCCAACACCTTTCAGCAATATGTCCTTGCTTATGGCAATAAGTACAACACATGTTCATATTCTTGACATCATAATTTTCCTTGTCCAATAGACCTTTATCTTCTTTCCTTCTTTCCTTCAAAAATTTTCCTGTATGTGGCCATTTTCTTCCAACATCTAGAAACACTATGGTTAACCAAACCATAAAAGTAACATGCAATTCTTTTCCAATGTTTATGTGGAAATTTATCATGCTTAACATAATCAAAAGAAGTGTGATTGAAATCAGATTTATACCTTCCTCTCTCACCTTCATTACCTTCATGAGGAGGTGAATCAAATGAAGAAGTAGCTCCCTTTGGAAAACCATCAATCCCTTCAATGCTTTTAGAGATTTCAAAAATTTTTGGTTCAAGTGTATGTTTATGTACATCTTCTTCCTGCAAATTATGTTTCAAACAATTGCATTACCCAAGAATACAATCTTTACAAACTTGAGGTAGAGAACCTGAAATGAAACTCCTTCTAGGAACTGTTTCAATTGCTTTCGTGACTGCTTTGAAACTTTTTCCATAAGATTGTCCATAGCCAAGACCCAAATACTTAGGTCTTTCATCCACCATTATTGGCTCAACAATACCATGTGCATGTTTTCCCAATCCTTTTCCTTCATAGCCTATTTTGGACATTAACTTGGACACTTTGCCTCTTGTATGTTTTTCAAAACCACCAACATAAACATTCTTAGAGGAAAATGAAGAAAAACATGAATTGTTTACCTCTTCTTCAAGCTGATGCTTGACTAAGGCTTCTTTGGTGGCAAGGAGTTGTGTCTCCAACTCATGCATCTTTTCTAGATCCATATTCGCAATATGAATTTGTCTCCATTTCCTGGAATTTGTCAGAAATCAACAGCTTCTCTTCCTCAATGGAATTCAACTTCTCTCGAAGTTCGGTACTCATTTCTCTCCCCATATCCATCATGATGAACAAATCTCACTTTAAGTCTTCATTAAAGAATCTTGTGAAAGAGGAGGATTTGGAAAACTCACTTGTAGAAGTTGTCATTATCAAATTCTTATTCAAGTAGCATTTTGCAAACAAACCCTCTTAAGCTTTAAGGATTTTCTTGAGGTCCTTGGGGTAAGGAGAATTCCTTCAGCCCTTCTTCCTTCTTGTCCTCTCCTATACTTATCTTATCAATAGCTTTCCCTTCACCTTTGAATACTCAAACAATAGTCAGTTTATAAACAATCAAACAGTAGAATTTGACTATTTGAACACCTATCAAGTCAAACAAGAAGAGAGATTTCTCTGTCAATCA
Source organism: Pinus taeda (assembly GCA_000404065.3). Taxonomy (NCBI): domain Eukaryota; kingdom Viridiplantae; phylum Streptophyta; class Pinopsida; order Pinales; family Pinaceae; genus Pinus; species Pinus taeda. Next base: position 6,207 of record APFE030232049.1, on the reverse strand, counting down.
AACATCCTGCTCTGATACCACCTTATCTAAAATGAGGGTTTAACAACTTGTTATGCTTACAAAAACGTCTCACTCCAAAGCTTATAAATATATGATCTAGCTTATGTTGACAATTACAGAATTAAGTACTTGAAACATGTGTATGTCTTCGTTTGTTTTTAATTGTTTAAGTGATTTAAGCTGATTTGTTTTTATTGATATTAGACACACATAATAGCCATATAATTAAGCAAATAAGCATCAACACATAACAACAAATTTAATCTAGGATTTGACTCGAATCTCATGGGCTACGTCTCCTTGAGCTTCTGTCAATTTGACTTGGCTCTTTGGGATTATGGCTTCAATTCTTTTACAAATTCCACACCCAACTCCAATGGTTATTGACTGAGCCAATGGGATTAGAAAAACATCTATATCCCTCTCATGGCTGTCATTATTATGCAAAGAGATCTAAGGTCCCTTAGACTTGATTCCTTCAATTGGTGCACTAAGATTCCATGAGCTTCTTGATGGCACAAACTTCTTCAAAATTATTCAACCGTCTCTAAAACCTATTCTACTGTGTCCAGTACATATGAGACATCAACAATAGACTGTTTATTTTCTCAAAATGAACACTGCATCCCCGATATAAGCCTTCCTCCACGGATGGCACTAGGTTGCCTCAAACTTCCGTGTCACATCTCGGCCTTTAGAAGCCTTCACATGCTTCTATAAACCCTTGCAATGGATTCAGAAGGCTCATTATAATTAGGAATGATGGTTGGTTCACTGAGAACGAATATTGGTAGCTCCCGCAACTTCCTCCAACCCTCGGTGGCCATGAGCTCCATAATCTCCTTGGATGAAAATACCCTTGAAGATGGATTTTTCAGCTTCTGTGGACTATTCCATTGGCTTTAGAAGGCCTCAATTAGCCTATCTAGCCTCTTGGTTCACTCTGTTAGTTCGAAAATCACTTATGGAGCGCATTTAATGAGTAACTCCTAGTGATCATCCACTACATTTGGCTAACTGCAATTAACTGTAACTAATTTGGGATAACTACCCCTTTTTACCGCTCCACCAAGCTTGACCACCAAGGCTGACAATAACTATCAGTGTTTGGCATGCATGTGATAGGTACTAAACCTAGAGGTTATGGATAACGTTGTGTTGGTAGTCAACATGCAAACAGCATGCGGTTAATTTCAATCGGCGCACATGTGAGCGCTTTTGGGGACCGTTGGTTGGTAAGACCGCTCGCGTTCCTAACCCCCAAATCGCAATTCATTAAACCTTAAATAGAACATTTGACTGTAGTTTGTTAAGATCCACCATAGCGGAGTCGGTAGCATGCGTTCAGGTCTTACCAGAGGTCACGGGTTCGATCCCCTAGGACTCCAAACATAACTTTACATGACCATTCCATGCCCACGTGGTGGCCTCCAGGTTTTCCACGTGTCAACTCTTGATTGGTCACCCAAAAGGAATATTTTGGGGAATATTCCAAAGTCTATTCCTTGGAATATTCTTTTTTATTATTTCCCAAAAATCAATTATCCTTGGAAATTGCAGTTTATTAAACTTTTCAAATGGAAATAACTTCTTCATATGGTGTCAATTTTGCAAAACATTCACAGCACCAGAATCAAGAAGCGAGATCTATCCAGTCGCTCAGGTTTGACACTCTTTTGAACACTTTGAATTTTGAGCTATCATTAAAGTCCTCGATCAATATCTGATCAATCTAGTGCCACTTATTTTAGCTATTTTTGAGTGGTCTTTGTTGGGATAAATTTAGAGAAGTTGCTCCATGGGAAGACTAATTTTTGTGGAGAATTTCGGGGTTAGATATTATTGCCTTTGAGATGGATGAATTTCTCTTTCCATGGCCTACGTAGAGGGGACATTGGAAAAATTTGTGTGGTGTCGGGCTCAGCTCTTAAGTGTTGAAATTTGTGGTAGGACACCTCTCCTACTACACATGAAATTTCCTAAAACACTTCCTTAGTAGAGTGAGTAGGCATAAGGAGGGTTCGAGAAGATTTCATCACTCGGGGACGCAGACTTTGTTCACGAGGGCCTAGTGCCAAAATAGGGAAATTTTGGAAGGTCAGAATTAGCCAAATCCCTTCCTATTTTTTTGTGGGTTTGTTGAAAGGAGTCTAGGGTTAAATTTACAGATTTTTCTGAGTAGTATTTAGGCCAGAAATATCCTTTTGTTGAATAGTACATTTTATTATTCATGGGTGATTTTGGCTTGTATGCATAGTGACAGGTTACACTGTACACCACCCATGGCTCAAAGGAGATTCAGTATGCAAGAATTTTGGGGTGAAATTTGCTGGAATGATGAGAGGTTGGCTCAGTTGAGGGAGGTGCACAAGCCATGGGAGTACAAATATCTACACCATATGGGGAGAGACGACAAAATCAGGGCACTCGATCTCCTCAAAAGGAGTAGATAGGCCAGGGACAGTTAGAGGGTGAGACTAGGATGTGCTTTTGTTGGTGGAGACATGGCTTTAGATATTAGAAGCTTGAGGAGGAGGAGGTCGAGCATGATGTTGGGGGTACACAAGGTCATGAGGAGCACGTAGATACACCTAGTCTCACATAGGAGCCTCCCTTGCGGGAGTTTCCTTTAGTAGCCTCGATTGACATGTGGGTGGTGACAATTGGGCACAAACCCATAGGACCTTCCATTGGCAAGGTGCCAATAGGCATAGAGGTACCCAGAGCTGTGACAAAGTTCCCAGATGACCACTTCCTACAGCAACAGGGAAAGCACCTTGAGGAGCGTGAGCTAGATGAGGATGTTATGCTTGAGGAGCTACGTATGGTGGGGCAGCTTAGGAATCTTGTGGAGTCCATGATGGAGGTAGATGGCAGGCAACTGCCAAAGTTATAGTACTTACAGTCAATAGCTCTCTTAAGGCTTACATAGAGTGGGCCTACAGTATTGTTAGGTGACCTCTACATGTTGGAGGGAGAGTGGTTGAGTTACCTAGACAGATTTTATATGTTGACCACGATAGCGAGATGAGGCAATATGAGTTGCATAGGGCGTAGCACTCATGAGTCACAGGGTGGAGTTATTACGTATATTGGTGCTCTTACATTTGATCCCTGTCATGGGGTTGGATGACGAGAGGGGTTGAGCTGGTACCCAATGGAGTAGGCTAGGTGTTAGGATGTATCGATGGCCATATTTTAGTCGGGGCCATGACTTGCTAGAGGGGCTCGAGGGCCAAACTATTTTTGGGATCAAGGTGGAATTCCCCATCACGTCATGGATTCATTCAACAATGGTAGTATTTATTCGCTCGATCTGGGGATTGAGGGCACACACCCACAAGTTTATATTAGAATTTCGAGCAGCACTAGTGTATAGCTAGATCGATAGCAGAGTAGGTGGACTCTAAGTGTTGTCCTGGCATGTGGATCAAGGGTAGAGCTGCGTGATGATCAACATACCCTTGCAGGGGCTGATCGAAGGAGGTCTTTCTTGGCATTATCATATAGCTGTTGTCCTTGATGGCAACTCACATAGATGATAGTTCACAGTGCAACACATTAACATCAAAGGATTATAGATCAGACTCCAGAGATTGAAGAAAGAGAGGTATACATTGGTTCACTTTGTCAAAGTAGCCTATACATGCGGGCACATAGAAAAAAAAGTGTATACGTATAAACACACTTTCAAAGACATGTATGGGATGGAAAATCAAGGTTTTGGGTCCAAGGTATTGGTCTGAGGTACTTGGTCCAAGGTATTGGTCCAAGGTATTTGGTCCAAGGTATTGGTCCTAAGTTGTTTTGATCTAAGGTATTGATAATGGCATAAAACTATATGACGAGAAGATCATTAGGCCAGTGGGTGAAATCATTGAATATCTTATGAAGTGTTAGATCAAATATGTAGGTTATGGGTTTCTGATGCTTTTCTTGATCTGAACTAAGGATGCACCTATATGGTTGATCATGGATGATGGATTGAGATCATAAGACCTAAAATGAATTTTCATTATGTGGTTTGGTCATGGATAGTTTGGATCTGAGTACCGACGCATGTTTTATTTTGTAAATGTTATGATCTTGGTATGATTGAAGTCTGGAATCACTGTGAAGCTTTCAAGTTAGTATTTGCAGATTTGTACGTTGGTTCGCTATGATAAAAGCACGTATACATGTAGGTTCAACCTAATAAAGTATCGTATATAGTATAAAAAATGATGTTTGAAGTTGTAGTTGGTTCTGGTGATTGATGCAGAGTTCTGGGTTATGCATTATGTTTTGGTGACATTGTTCTAAATTTTTAGATTGAGTGATTGTCATTTCCTTCAGTGATGATGGGTTTTGAATGATTGATTGAGTTGTGGTAGATTTAGAGATTGATGATTGAGTTTAAGTGATTGGTTGATGCAGATGTATTTGATGGTTGTATTGTAGTAATGATTTATTTTGAGCTTCAATGTTGCTGGTGGGTCCAGTATGAAACTTTGATGAAACGTGGCCTTCAGATTGTGGTGTTGTGTTCCAGGAGTATCCAGTCTGAAAATTTATGAAACGAGGTCCCTGGAGGAAGAGAGAAGGGTGTAGCCTTCTTTAGGTCAGCGCCTATGTACTAGTAAATGGATTAGCTAATACAAGAGCTAGGGGGTTGTAGCTCCCTTCTAGTAGTAGTTTGAGAAGGAGAGAAGGTTGTAGCCTTCTACAGGTGTCTGCATGTGTACTGGTATGAGTTTGCACCAGTAAAATATTGTAAACTATTTTTTCTTATATTAAAAGAAGATAGCAGCAGGTGAATTTTGTCGCGCAGTGGGTTTCCAGCTTAAATTTTGGCGTTCATGTATGTTTCTTATGTGTGATGGTTTGTTTTTTTATTAGTGTACATGGTTACTATTTATATGGTTAATGAAGTACTGATGCGCTGATTAAAGATTAATATATGATGAATTAATTAAATCATACGTTTGCTGGATATACGCCAACTACCTTAAATACAGTTACATGGACATGCAAGTTACCTTTATTGGATATACTTATATAAATCAAAGTATGAAAAGAAAAAGTTATTGATTTTACTAATACTGATTAATCCCCCGTCTTAGTATTATTTCCAACAATGGCATCAATACGCCACCAGACAGAGTATTGTATGGGGATGAGGATTTCCTATGGATATGTGGGGTGCAGAGGACACCAGGTAGTAGCACCTTAGTGACACCACCCCTAGCACGTAGGGAGGCTTGCCTGTTAGATCTCTCTGAGGGTTAGGATGGAAGGTCCACCCATTCAAGTTCATGGAGGTGTGGTAGTAAAGGTGGCAACCGTGACAGGATGTACGTTACTACACACAGACTCAGCCTCTAGCTGTGGCATTTTGAGGTGTATAGAGATAGACAACGATGAGCACCTCTTGAGTATATCGATAAGGGCTTACATACAGTCACAAAGAAGTTGTTTGTTGTCCCTTGATTCCCTCACCATAAGGAGTAGGGTGCAACAGACTGACTTGAGGCAGATGGATGTGACCCCAAGTATCAGGGATAGGAGAGGAGTTTTCCATTGGGGAAAACAAACTATGTGCATCCTGACACATGGACAGATAGGGATGACATGGTATGTTGTAGAGAGGGCATATGATTTTCCCCTGAGTACCCCCTTGAGGGTTATAATGAATATGGGAGGTTTCTATGACACACCTTAGGTAGGGCATTCTGGAGCATTGCAGGGTCATGCAACATAGGGGATGATATACTTGTTCTACAAAAGGTCATGTAGGCTTCTGGAAGTTTTTGGGTACACCATTCGAAGATGGGATGGTAGAGTTCATCGTGTGGCCAGGTGGGAGGAGGGTCATGTGGTATACATGAGATTATCCCTTGATATATGGAGCCTATACCCATAGGAGTAAGATGTGAGGCACGGATGGATCACATAATTTGTGAGAATTATGCCACTGCAAAATTGGGATCTAGGATTGTTGGGTTGTGTTATATTATTTTTACGACTAGCCCACATAGTTAACCGAGGGGTTAAGAGGGGGGCGTAGCCCCCCTTCGTTGCACCAATTGCATAGCAGGGGGAAGTCACGCGGGGGTTTGAGGGGATTAGGTAACCCCACTCTATAGTTTTGTGCATGATTTTCATACATGGTTTTGGACATGATGGTTTTCGATCCATGGTATTGGATGCTTTGACATGTATAAATAT
>APFE030232023.1:622-13902 GCA_000404065.3 Pinus taeda | reverse complement strand
GTTTACATCGACCTTTGTCATCAGCCTCTGGCAATCATGCTGGTGACAAACCCTCAACTAGTAACAATAAAGCTTATGTGAAAAAGGGAAAAGTAAAATTTCCCTGTAAGTTGTGTGAAGGTAATAATCCCATTCACCTTTGTCCTCTTATGATAAAGCTTCTAAAGAGTAGGAAAATCATACAACTTCTCGACCTCGTCTTCTGACTAGGTATTGAAAGATTTCCCCTAATCCTTCACTAGTTGATCTAGTGATTGATCAAAAGTAATCTTTGGTCAACCCCACTCTACCTGAAAGTGAGTCTTGTGAGTCTGTTCTCGACCAATAATTGGTTGAGAAACCAGTAGACTTGCTTCCACCTTCAGTTAACCATACCTTTCCGATAGAGAGTGAACCTCATACTGCTCAGGTTCTTCTGGTCTCTTCACTTTCTAATGAACTAGAGGTAAATCCTCCTATTACCGAGGTGCATGAGAGCATTTCTCCTGTTCCCATCGAGCAAGAAGTCAAATCTCATGTTCCTACAACACCCCCTCTGAGTAGTTTAGTCACTTCTTTTGATTGGAGTCGAGTGGCAGGATATCGCGTTCCATCTTATGTGCCTTTCCAGATTATAGTACAAGCTTACCATATGGTCATACCTGGCACAGTTGTAGATGAGGGTGCATCTGTTAGCATTCTTTTCTCAACTTCTTGGCAAGCTTTAGGTTCTCCTCAGCTTGTCCCCATCCCCCAGAATATGTTATATTTTAACAAAGCAACTAGTTTAAGGATCCTTCCTAAGTTACCTATTACTTTGGGAGGAAAAACTGTCTATATAGACATGATGGTTGTCAAGGCCCTTTAGATCTTAATCTACTCCTTGGCTGTGACTATGTTTATGTCATGGGAGCCCTGGTTTCTTCCCTCTTTCAAGTGATGTGTTTCCTACATGAAGGAAGCATTGTGATCATTGATCAACTTACATTCATTGGTCTTGAATCCATTCCCACTCAACCATCATCCCTAAGTGGTTCTTATGTGCAAGCGGTATCACCCCCACCATAGGTTAATTACGTAGCCACCTGTTCCATGCCCACATGTACTGATGATCTAGTAGGTGATGTAGTACACCATGTAATGGGGGAATTGGGGCCTGATTTTTCATTTGGATCCCTAGACATGTATCCCTTCCTGAGTTTTCTTCTCCCATCTGATGAGAACCTCTTGGAAGCCATGGCCTATTTTGATCTATGATCAAGGGATGGAGCAGAGTTCCTTGTCTTGTGTCAAGCTCATTAAAAAATGAAACAAGGACTATGAGGATAGTTCTTTTACTATGTCAACCTCATTAAAAAATGAAATAGGTTATGAGCAGAGTTCTTGTACTTGTGTCAAGATTGTTAAAAAATGAAACAAAGTGTCATAAGCATGGTTATTTTCCTGTGTTAAGCTCATTAAAAAATGAAACAAACTCCCTTCCAATTCGAGTCTTTGATTAGATCTCATAAAATCCCATTCGAGTCTCTCACTTGATCTTGCAAGTAAACCTTCATTCCATCCACCTGTTAGTAATTAGTAGTTTACTTAGGTGAATAAATGAAGCTTTGGGGGCATGTACCTTGAATTGAGTCATTATGCTGGGGACATGAAAACTTATTTCAAGCATAGTTTATCTTTGTTTCAAGCTCGTGTAAAAATGAAACCAAATTCAAGCATAGTTTGTTTACGTTTCAAGGTTGTGTAAAAATGAAACCAAATATGAGCATAGTTTTTTCTCATGTTTCAAGCTTCTAAAAATGAAACCATGCCTACTTTACATCTCGTGATTGCCATTTTTTATCAACCAAATTTTTTCCAGATGAGCCTTTGTTTTCTTATTTCATCGTCACCATCTCTTTGGCCGATCATATGCTTTCACTTGGTTGTTTTACCATTGCCTAAGGAACCTATGTGATGAATGGTCTTATTAGCCAGCCTCTTGACCTTTACATGTTTTGACCAGTTCCATCATGACTGGAACCAGTTGTTATCCTTCTATACCACTCCTTCCTCCAGGTGGAGTCCCCTTTTCAGCTCTTTTCAGACTCCAAAAATATGAAAAGATTGCCAAGTACTTGTCTTTTCGAACTCGTCAAATTAATTGAATTGACATTGTCCCAGTGTACATTTACCCCTTTTCGGGCTGAGATTGATTATTTACAAAAAAGGTACACCTTGATTGACATGGTCAAGAGGTTATTTTGGATATTTTTTTCTACCTTTTCAGATTCGAGAGACAAATTACGAAAAGGGACTTGATGGAGTTTTTTTCGTCTCTTTTTCAAACTCTCTAAATATGGAAAATACATTGAGTTACTGTTTCGTCGAACTCGTAAAAACTAAACGGAAAAAGACTTGTCACCATGACAAGCCCAAATTTCTCCTTCCTAGGACTCGTAAAACTTACTAGGATGGATTCATCTGAAGGGGCCTATTTCTATCTTTGGAGAGGTCCTAACTCCCTTTCCCAGCCTATAAATTCATCCTCTCGCATTCCCAAATGGTTGGTCCGGTGTTGGTCTATGTCTATTTGCACCCTTATGCTAAGCTTGCGCCTAGAGACTATTCATTACACTTGGGGAAGGAGTGCTTGGAGAATTATTGGCTTGGACTTGGATTACCACTCAAGAAGAGCCTTTTAACATCAAGGCTTTGGTTGTAAGCTTCTCTTTATTTCTTAATAATATACAACTTCTGGTTCATCTTCCCAAAATATATATGTTCATGTATTATTTAGCTTGACACTTCTTGATCATTTAAATAGGTTGTTATTGGATTTGCTATTGGTTTTGGCATGCTTTGTTGTCTCTTGATCACTTGTGCATGTACATAAACACTGAGAGAATTAGGAATAAGACCATGACACAAGCGATTTGAAGCTCTCAACAAAGGAAATCAGAATAGCATCAAAACGAGGTAGGCCATCTCTTTCATTCTTCTTTTCAATTATAACCTAGGAAGGTGTCTAGTTAATTGTCACTTCAGTTGCTAGACCCACTCATTGGGCTAGAGGGATTGTCTCTGTCTACAAAGAGGATTAACTTTGTCAACATGCCTACAACCAACAAGACTATTGAAGGGAAAACATACTACCAATGGAGTTTTATACTTAGCTTGTTACAATATTTACAATGATCAACCTTCTGAAAAGAAAACCAACCTGACAACATAACAACATGACAACCATAATGACATGACACCCATACCACATATTGGAGCTTTATAACACATCTCATAGTGGTATTTACATCCATATACATATATACATATATCAAAAACACCACACCAAAACATATACCAAAAACATCACATCAAAGCAAATACCAAAAACATTTTCTCAACCAACAAATAGAGAGGGATACATAGTCCACATCTGATCTGCCATCTCCCATGTAGCTTCATCAGGCCTAAAGTGCTTTTGTTTCATTTTAACGTGCTTGATTTCTCGGTTCCAGAGCATGAACATCTTTCTTTGCAATATACATTGAGGTTCCATGTGGAATTCTTCATTTGGCTCCACCTGCAATACAAACCAATCAATCGCATGATCAACATCTTTAACATACTTTTTAAGTAATGACACATGGAAAACATCATGGACTTTCACTTTTGGAGGCAGTGTAAGTCGATAGGCTACTGGTCCAATATTTTCAAGAATCTTCAAAGGTCCAAAAAACTGAGGTGCTAGCTTGGCACACGATCCAATCCTCAAGGAGCTCTTCTTGGGCTTGATGCGCAAGTACACTTGTTCCCCAACCTAAAACTCGTTTAGAAACCTATTCCAATCTGCATAAATTTTCTACCTGTCCTGTGTTGCCTCTTGATTCTTCTTGATAAATTGCATTTTCTGTTCCATATCCTTACATATCCGATCCAATGAATACATTGTTCACCAGATCACTCCAACTGGTAGGAGTATTACAACCTTGCTCATACAATGATTCAAATAGACTCATCCTCAAATATTCTTGATACCCATTGTTATAATCAACCTCAACCAATGGAAAGTACCCCTCCCACTTTCACTGCTGATGCATCACATACACCATCAACATGTCCTCCAAAATTTTGGTGACCCTCTCCATTTGTCCATCTATCTACGAATGATAAGATGTGATGAAGGCAAAATCTGTCCCCAAACCTGCAAACACTTCCTTCCAAAACTTGGAAGTGAACTTAGCATCCCTGTCTGACACAATATTCCTTGGAACACCATGCAACCTCACTACATCTATGATGAATACCTGTTCCACATCACTAGCTGAATATGTAGACTTCACTAGAATGAAGTGTACTACCTTTGTCAACCTTTCCATCACAACCATGATGGAATCATGTTGTCTAGATGTCCTTGAAAAACTAGTGATGAAGTACATGGAAATGACCTCCCACTTCCACTTTGGAATTGAAATCGGTTGTAACAGTCCACTTGGATGCTTACATTCTGCTTTCACCTGCTGACAGTCCAAACATCTAGCCACAAACTCTGCTACATCCTTCTTCATATTTAGCTAATAATAAAAATTCTTCAATGGTGTCAATGTCTTTTGATATCTTGGGTGACTTGAATACGGTTTCACATGAAACTCTCTCAAGATAGTCTTCTTGATCTCATTATTGTCTCACACATATATCTTGTCCTTAATTCTGATCAAGCCATTTTCTATGAGACGATAGTCCACATCTTGATCACCTATACCCTGTTGTAATTTGTGTATAAGATCCATGTACTTGTCATCCTACTAATCTGCCTGTAATTCTGTCCCATAAGAACTCATAGTTGCATTATGATTCACCTATATCCGCTTGTTAAGAGCATTTGCAACCCTGTTCTCTTTACCCTTGATGTACTTGATCTCAATGTCAAACTCACTAATCATGGCCAACCATCTAGCTTGTTTGTCATTCAAATTTGGTTGGTCAAGAAGGTATCTCAACACACTGTGATTGCTCATCAGTACAAACCTCTTGCCAATAAGATATATCCTCCATATCTTCAAAGCATGGATGATCACTGCCAACTCAAGATCATGCGTCGAGTAATTCCACTCGTGCTCACTCAGTTTTCATGATTCATAGCATAATAACCATCCTTCCTACATAAGGACTCCACCAAGTCCTCTCTTGCAAGCATCTATACACAACACAAACTGTTTGTCTAGATCTGCAACATTTACCACTGGAGCATTTTTCAACAATTGTTTCAGTTGCTTAGAACTTGCTAGACATTCCTCTATCCATTCAAAAATATTACCTTGCCTATGCAGTGATGTAATGGTATATGAAATCCAAGTGAAGTTCCTGATGAACCTCCTATAGTAACTTGCTAACCCTATAAATGATCTTAACTCATCCACATTTCTAGGAGCTCCCCACTTGATGATATCTCTTATTACTTTTCTGGATCTACTGCTATGCCTTCCTTGGAGACAACATGTCCCAAGTAATGTACCTCTTTTTGAAAGAAATTGCATTTACTGAGCTTGGCATACAACTGATGCTCTCTCAGTAATCTCAAAACTACTGCTAAGTGCTAGACATGCTCTTCCTCTTTTTTAAAATATATCATGATGTCATCAATGAATACAATAACAAACTTGTCCAGATAAAGACACAACACACTATTTATCAAACACATAAAGGTAGCTGGAGCATTAGTCAAACCAAATGGAACTACAACAAAATCATAATGCCTGTACTTGGTTTAGAAAGTTGTCTTGTATATGTCCTCTTCCTTAGTGCGTACCTGATGATATCTAGATCTCATATCAATCTTTGAGAACACTACTTCTCCCTTCAATTGATCGAACAAGTCATCAATCCTCAACAACAGATACCTATTCTTGATGGTTACCTTGTTCAATTGCATGTAATCAATTCATAATCTAAGAGTACCATCCTTCTTCTTCATAAACAATACCGATGCACCCCAAGGTGATACACTTGGCTTGATGTATCCCTTGTCAAAAATTTCCTTCAATTGTAATTCAAATCTACTAACTTTGGAGTGTCCATTTTGTATGGTTCCTTTGATGATGGTGCTGCCCTTGGTACCAACTCAATAGAAAAGTCTACTTCCCTATGAGGTGGAAGCTCTGAAATATCTGCGGGAAACACATCCTGAAACTGCTGTAAGATTGGGTACTTGCTCAATACCTCCACATACTCAACCTCCTTACTTTTATCACTAGAAATATGCACTGCAAATAACACACCCCCTTTCTGTGACTGCGCTTTTCCTGCACAGCTGTCGCCATCCTAAGTGATGTTGCTTTCTTCTTACCCTATAAGACTCTATGTTCTCCATTGTCATCCAAGCACTCAATTGCCTTGTCATAAGAATCCACTTTGGTCCTATGAAGATACAACCAGTACATGCCCAAAAGCATACTATATGATCCCAATGGTAATATATGCAAATGTGTTGAGGTAGGAATACCATTCAATTCGAATGCACAAGCTCTTACCCAGTGATATACTCTGTTCTTTGTACCTATAGCCAACTACACTAAACATGATTCTCCATGCACTTCTTTGTTCAAACCACACTTATCCACCAGGTCAGGACCAACATAACTATAATTAGATATAGGGTAAATCAAAATGGAAACAAATTGATCACAAAGCTTACCATCCATCTTGATAACAATTTCCTGGTGCTCTGCCTACTTGTTATCCAACGCTGCATAAATCCATGGAATGATCTGCCCAAAATCCCCAACTGTCTGCGATTCCTATGCACTGCAGATTTGAGGCCTACCACCCTGATTCTGTGGATAATCTCTCTTGAGATGTTCCTTACCACATGTCCAACACTCCAGCCATCCTGAACCATCATCTCTATTTTGTTGTTGTGACCCATGTCCCTGTTTAGCTGCGTTGAACTACTCGTATGGTGCAACATTCTCTTTCTCTTTTTCATTTTGAGGCCCTGTTCTTTTTGGTTGAAATTTACCTTTACCTTTGTCTTTCCCTTTCCATCCTTTCTGAGATTCATTCTTACGCTTTGAATGTTCATAGGAATGCTTCATTGCCCAATAACTTCCTCAAGTGACCGAAGCTCATCATACTCAATCCAGTCTCTAAATGCTAATGACAATCCATTGACAAATATCTTAACTTTAGTTTTCTTATATTTAAGATATGGTACATGCCTCAATAGCTCCAGGAACTTGGTTGTATACTCCTCATTTGTCATTGATCCCATCTTAAACTCATCAAATTCCTTGGCTTTATTGTCACAATACCTTTTTGACAAGTACTTCTTCTTGAAGAGTTTCTTGAATTCATTCTAACTCAACTCTTTGGTTTTGATGTCTCTGATCTGCTTTACATCTTCCGACTGGATGTTTGATTTCCCTCTGAGGATGAAGATAGCTATTATGGCCTTCATATTCTCCGTGTAATCATGTAGTTCAAATAACTTCTTCATCCCAAGTAACTAAGCCTCTACAGCCTCCGACTTCTTCAAATCTCCATCAAAATTAGGTGGCTTTGCTTTCTTGAACTCGTCTAGTAAGTATCCCCTGTCACTCCTCCTGTAAGGGTTGTAATGATGACGATTATAGTGCCTGTTTGAACTAGAAATAGAATAATACCTGTGTCCATCACCTCTCCTATTCGGAGTATCTAAGTGCCTACAATATCTAACTGTGTCATCCCTATCCGACCTATGACCACCATGAGATGTATTGCCATATGCCCCATTATTTATGTCCTCCTGCCCATGGCTGATCTGAAGTGGTCCCTGTCTCTACGATTCTGACAAACTCTAAAGGATTACTACATTGACTGCTGCTTGTTTCTCTTGTGCCTGAATGATTATGTCATTATCTTCATTGCAACTCCTTATTTTTTCCTTTAAACTTCTCAATGTATCTGCTAAGTCAGAAGAGTGCTCAACCCCACACTGCTCATCTAATCCATAAGGAGAATTTCGTGAACTGTAGTCTACCATTTTGCTAGTCATCTTTGTTCTCATTCCTACAAATCATACCATGTCAGCTAAAACCAAAACATAATATAATGAACATACCCTAGTATGGTTTGGGGAGGATATCTCATCTACAAGATCAACCATTTTAGTACAATAAATGTATGAACTATTTTAGAAGCTCTCCTTTCATTTCCAGTAGGAATGTACTTGGATTGAAATTAATAATGAAGTTTGGCATCATTTTTAGCTTCTAAGACTTGGTTTCCTTCATAGGATTCCGAGTATCCTTGGGATTAACCATCCTAAGAGCCTTAAAGTCCTGCTATACAATTTTTTGTTTTGTTTATCTTCATTGAATGTCTTGTTCACTTGTATCTCTTATTTTTGCATTTAGTATTCATGCTTCATTTGTTGTGGGTTACATTAGTAAAGGATTGAAGTGAGTTGTTTTGCAGGTTATTTATATATTCACAAGAATGATGCATCCTTAGGGAAACTTTGATGCATCTTTTAGTCTCTAGTAGCAAAATAGTAGTAATTTTATGCTGAATTTTAGCACATGTTTTGTTGAAATTTGATGAGTAAAAAGTTTCTTAGAATCCCAACCCGGTTTTAATTTCACCTTATCACTCCCATTTAGTTAAATTCCCTTTCCCATAAACATACATTCAACATATAGAATTATGGAAATGAAAATTTCATATTAAAACACATGGGATTGTCAACACATGCTAAAAATAAATATGCACATAAACAGACAAACAACACATATAAAAATACACATGGATTTTTGGTCAACTTAGACCTAGACAAAACCCCTTCAATCTTCTCCGGGAAAACCTGTTAGAGAGCTCTTCAAATTTATTTATCTTTCAAGTTTAGGAAAAATACATTTTCAAAATAAACAAAATAACAAAATACAACTTATCTTTTCAGCACAAAACTCCTTGAAAACCATGCTCGCTTTGCCTTGATTTTTGTACCCTCTTGAAGCTCAAAACATGTACTATATTGATATAAACATTACTGTACAAATCCCGTACATGCTGTATGATTTTTTTTTTTTTCAACTTTTTATTTTATTATTTTTATTTTTCAAAACTTCTCTTGAATGGCTTGCATCTCACAACATTAAATGATGTTCATACTATACCTTTTGCTATCTTCTATAACTCGATTTTCATGCCTAGCTTTGCCCAGAAATCACTACTTCAGCTTGCTGCAACAAATTTCTCTTTCATAACTTTTCTCCAGCTCTAAACCTCCTTTCTCCAATCTGCTCATGAAGAATGAATGCAATCTCGCTTTTCTTTTCCCCCTTTTGTTTCCCTAAATGATTTTTGGGCAACCCTAAGATCTAATGGCTTAGATTCATTTAGATCAAGGGATAAGAATAAATGTGCATTTAATTCTCACTTTCTATTTTTTAACTTACCCATTAAATAAAGTACCCACATTGTACTTTATGTCTAAAGTCACTTTTTAATTTATAATTTAACATTGACTTTAGCACTTTTAAAGTCACTTTCACTTTATAAAGTCACACTTAGGAAAATAATTATTTTGGACACTTTTACCTATGTAGAGACTAACCCATGGGAAACCACTTGTCCAAGGTGAATTAAAAATAGCACTCCCTCTTATCGAGGAAAGTGTTTCTCACCATACCCATCTTGTCCCTGAAATGGACATGGTTTCCTCTTGGCATGGACTTCGTGAGAACATCGACCACCTGCTCATTTGTTGATATATACTCTAGCTTCACTATCCCTTTCTGAACATAGTCCTTGATGAAATGATGTCTGATGTCAATGTGTTTTGCCCTGTCATGAAACACTGGATTATGAGTTTAATGCAACTATGATTATCATAGTGAATAATCACCGGTCTCAACTCTTGATAAAATAGGCCATACAACAACGTGCGAATCTAAATGGACTCACAACTAGCTTGGATAGCAGCCATATACTTAGCCTCAGAAGATCCAAAGCAAATGAATTTTTCTTTCCACTAAACCATGACACAATTTTTGAACCCAATCGAAGCAACACCCTGAAGTGCTTTTCTTGTTAGAAGCACAACCTACCCAATTTGAATCTGTGTAACCTACCAACCTAAATCCATATCCCCGCCTATAGTCCAAACCATAATCAATAGTCCCCTGCATGTAGTGAAAAATATGCCTTGCAGCTACCCAGTGCACCCTCCTGGGCTCAACCATGATCTAGCTAAGTGTATTCACTGCAAAGCATATATCTAACCTAGTGTTTACCAGATACATCAAGGACCCAATAAGTTTCCTATATAATGTGGGATCCACTAAACTAGAATATGAAGCATGAAGCTTCTTCTAGTTGGTGATAATAGGTGTAGACATGGGTCTAGAGTCTGCCATGTGAAATCTGCTCAACACATCCACAACATACTATCCCTACCCCAAAAAGATATGCCCCTCCTCCTGCCACACCTCAAGCCCCAAAAAGTAATGCATCATCCCAATGTCCTTTGTCTTGAACTCCATAGAAATATCCTCCTTGCAACCACTAATTAGTCTCTCTTCCCCAGTAATGAACAAGTCATCAACATATAGAACAAGAATGAATGGATCATCCCCTACAACAATGTAGTATAGGTTCGGATTGCATCACTCTTCATGAAACCCATATGTTGCAAGTAAGTATCAATCCTCGAATACCAAGCTCTCAAAGCTTGCTTAAGTCCATAGAGTGCTCGCCTCAACTAGCATACATGGGTCTCTTGCCCAAGTACCTCAAATCCCTGTGGCTACTCAACATACACCTCCTCCTCTATAAATTCGTTGAAAAATGCGGTCTTCACATCCATCTGATGGATCTACCAACCAATTTATGCAATAATAGAAATAAGGGACCAGATAGAAGTGGATTGAGCTACGGGAGTAAAGGTGTCATCATAGTCAACTCCCTCTATCTGTGAGAACCCTTTAGCCGCAAACCTCACCTTGACCTTCTCAATGTTGCCATCCGCATCATGCTTGATCTTGTAGAGCCACCTGGAAGTCACAAATGACTTTCCCTCAAGCCTCGACACCACTTCCTAGACATTGTTCTTAATGATAGAGGCATACTCCTCCACCATAGCCTCTCTCCATACCTCCTAGCTATCAGCCTCCTCATAGCTAGTAGGCTCAAAGTCAATAATGCTGGTAGCCTTGGCTACATAAATGCAAAACCAATAAGGTGGAACACTCTCCTTGTTCACCCTCATCGGAGGACCAACAGACTCCACTTCCTTCTATGTGTCTTGAAGCCACTTGGGCCTCCCCTTCCCTGAAGAAGCTTCCCCATAGGGAACCTCATCCTCTGCCCCCTAGTCTGGTGAACTTGAAGGTCTTCCAATTGACCCTGGTGTGTCTATACCAACACTTGTTCTTGAAGAACCTATACTGGCACTTATGCCTATGTCAGCTGAAGTGCCATGTGAACTCTATACCATTGGAATCTCTAAAGAAGTGCTCGGTGAACTCGCCACTTGTGCCCCAGATGTCATTAACATTGAAGTTCCTCTTGTACTAGTCGATCTAGAACCCCGAGGTCCTACTCCGTGTACCTAACCTCCATGCTGAGGAGAAGTTTGTGACTCTATCTCATCATACTCCTATGATCTCCAATAGGCCCTCTCCTCATCAAACTTCACATCCCTCCTAATCACCACTCTCCGTGTAGAAGGAATGAATATCTGATAGGCCTTCGAAGTCTCATTGTAACCGATAAAGATACCCTTCTTTGGCATGGGTTCTAGCGTCGTCCTCTGCTCCTTGGGGATATTAGAATATGTGAGTCATCCAAAGATATGAAGATGTCCCACATGAGGCTTCTATCTAGTGAAAGCATTCTCCGAAGTCATATTCCCCAATACTCTGTGAGGACTCCTGTTTTGAAGATAAACAATAGTATTGCAGGCCTCAGCCGACAAAAACAAAGGCAACCCCTGATCATGAATCATCACTCTAGCAACCCTAACAATAACTCTATTCTTCCTTTCAAACAACCCATTTTGCTAGGGGTTGTAATGAACCGTGAACTCTCTCCTAATTCCCTCCTGTGCACAGAAGTCATAAAACTCACCACCAGTGTACTCACCACCATCGTCTAACCTCAAGACTCGAATCTTCCTACCTGTCTGCTTTTCCACAAGAGCTTTGAATGCTTTAAAGTGACTGAAGACCTCACCCTTGGTATTTAGGAAATATATCCAAGTCCTCCTAGAGTAGTAATCAATAAATATAACATAATACTCAACCACCCAAAGGCACATGAGACATACGACCACTAACATCAGTATGAATAAAGTCTAGTATACCTGTAGATCTGTTGTCGTTCACTGGGAATGGTAACTTGGTGTACTTTCCCAAAGCACACCCTCTGTAGAATTCATTATTCTCAACACTGAAATCAAGAACTCTAGTAGTGATCTCCCTCAGTACTCTCAAAGCTCCATGATGCATATGTGCCATCCTACAATGCCATAAATCGCACAAGTCTCTACTGCTGGTGGTACTAGTGTGAGTGCTACTAGATGTGCTACTCACCAATGCTCTTACCGGCTGAAAATTGAACCTATATATTTTCCTAGAGTGGACTCCAATGTAGTGCCCACTCTAGTCTCCTGACTCTTATATGACATTATCTTACATACTTTAGTCTATGAGTAACTCAAGCTGAGGATCCAGAAGCGTGACTCTATTATCAGTGAATGTGATGGTTATGTATGTTCTCTATTAATATTATGATTACGATGTAATTAACGGTTATGTGTACTCTGATATCATGATGGTGATAGTAGTAAAGGATAGACATGTTTCTATTGATGTTATAATGATGATAGCTTTGATCTATATGTATGGTTCCATTAAGGTTATGATGATGCTAGCCATGATGGAGGCATCCCCTATGTTAGCCACTTACATTGGTTCTGGTTCACAATGAAAAATGATGTGAATGACCAGGTGATGATAATAATGCTATTATGAAATGACTAACACTGAAAAACCTGGTTACTAATTATTATTGAGTATAGCAGGAAAACCACCAAAGGCACTCGCACATGACGAGTTGAAGACACCTGGTTTGATGAAAATTTATATTGTTTTATTTTTGAAATTGATCTTGAAACCTGCTATATATGTTCATCTATATTCTGATGATATGTTAATGGTTGCAGGCGCAGATGAGTTGCTTGGCCGAATGACTCACATATGGGTGATGGGGTTGTACAAGTGGATGGAACTACATGGGAGGGGTGGGACAGTGTCCTTGATCTCACCCACTAGCACTCTCGCCGT
>APFE030231992.1:0-10748 GCA_000404065.3 Pinus taeda | reverse complement strand
CTGTATGACAAATTGGAAAATCTGTTCTATATTGAGCATGGAATAAGACATCTTTTTGTTGTCCATCCCAACTTCTTCAGGCATACAGAAGATGATGAAACACTAAGAAAACTGCAAAGACACCAGTTGCCAGGGGACCAATGGTGGCAGAGCATGTTGGAAATTTTATAAATATGTTTTTAATTTTCTTTTGTCATCTGTATCCTATCAAAATTCAATGCCCATACCACATACCATAAAGAAGAAAAAAACAGGGGACAGAAATTGGGCTGGAGCAATAGTGCATTAAGGCAGGACAAGATACAGCTGAAAGGGCCAGCACAACAACGCAAAAATATCAGTGGAAACACCCCCCGGCTGACTCACCAAGTTTAAAAGTCACACGCATGTCACCAAATGAACAACCAGCACACCAACATTTACTTCTGCATTCATTTCTCCCTGTTTCCAACATCATTTACTTCTCCTGTAAAGTAGATGGATGAAATTATTGCTTGATATTTTCTCTATCAGATATTTTGTAACTTTCTTTTTTGTATAAATACCTCCCTAAGAGATGTATTCGAGGTTGGTGATATCTTCTTTGGACTACGCTGTAACTCCAAGAATTTGTTGAATACAAAGGTTGTTGGATTTCATTGTCATTGCATTATATGAATGTGGAATTGATATTCTGGGTCTCTGCTACAGAATTCTTGAATCATTTTATGGATCAATAAGTCTTTTCTAACCTTTGTTTTGTAGTTTTTGTGTTTGCAAATTTCATATATGTTTCATAATCTTAGTAATAGAGAAAAAGAATAGCCCAGAATTTGTTTAGTTACACTCTATGTTCAATCTCTATTATTACTTATGTTTTCTTCAGAATTAGCATAAATAGGAATTCTTAACTGCTCCTTGGTAATAGTCATACATTTTCCTTCTGCCAACATGATGAAGGATTCTTGATTGCCCTTCACCAACTAGCTTCCATTCCATTTGATCCTAGCTTTTGAAATTGTTCCTGGATTGATTACCTTGCTCTACACTATCGCCCTTTGTCAAAGAAACCATACTCAGCAGTTCATCCTTATAGACTCCATTAGCCCAATGGAATAAACTGTTTAGACTCGCATCCCAGGTCTATTGAAGATCACCATCCAAAACTCAAGACCAAACCCTTGTACTTCATAACTAGCCTAATATAATATAAAAACAAAGCTAAACTTTAAAGAGAGAGACCTCTATGGATGCAAATTGGCTAGAATCTGTGTCTAAAAGATTGGTCTGTGGTTACCTCGGCTATATTCCATTCTTAGAATTTTCTGAGGGAACAACCCGAGTGACAACATCATTGTCGACTCCACTGGGGACTGAATAATTGTTTTAGTACTACTTATTTTCAGATCAGTCCCTTGTTTTGAAAGACTTTCAGGAAGATACATAATTCCCATATCTCAAATCTCCTAGAAAATACTGTTATAAGTTACACCCTTCCAATATTTCAAAAAAGGACTAAAAAATAGATTTGGAAGCTGGCTCCAAAAAAAGAAGGTTCAGTATACTAGATCAAATCCAGATCCAAATCCCCCGCCCATCTTTGAAAATCCT
This sequence comes from Pinus taeda, assembly GCA_000404065.3. NCBI lineage: Eukaryota > Viridiplantae > Streptophyta > Pinopsida > Pinales > Pinaceae > Pinus > Pinus taeda. The sequence continues at coordinate 9,158 of APFE030231992.1, read as the reverse complement.
AATTTGATCCCTAAGAGCCTTAGAAACCAAGAAAATCAAGAACATTCTGCTGATTTAAACCTTAATACACCTCAGTAAAACCCTATCCAAACCAAGCTTACTGCTGGAAAATCACGTCCTTTTTCCCATTACTGTTGCTTCTCCTAGTTCACCATCAGTCCTTCAAACCATCTTTTCCACTCCTTCATCTACAACACATATTTCAATTGTTATCCCTATTCTTCTAGCTGTTACACATATCCCTGTAAATATGACAAACCGATATGCTCCCTTGCAATTACCAGCAAATCCAGGGGCTATGCCCCAAGATTATCAAAGAAAAATCACTTATTTTGATGGTGCCGATACTTACACAGCTCAACAGCATACCAAGAAAATGATGGATTATTTTGAAAACTATGAGATTGATGATGATGATGTAAGAATGAAATTCTTTGTGCAAAGTTTAACTGGAGATGTTAGAACTTGGTTTACAACCCTACCTGCAAATACCATCAATGATCTAGAGGCCCTATATCAGACCTTTTTAAACAAATGGGAAAAGAAAAAATACCCCCTTCACATTTTATCAGAATATGAAAATTTAAAAAGAGGTCCACAAGAAACCGTTCAGGACTATTGCACTAGATTTAACAATGTATACAATGTTATTCCTCAGAATCTTATGCCTCCACCAGACTTAGCTTTGATCAAGTTCTCGGATGCATTTGACTCTGAGATGGCATACCAACTTAGGGAGAGAGCTCCCAGAAGCTTAGAAGAGATGCAGAGTATAGCAGTCAGTGTAGAGGTCAATCTCATTTCCAAACGAAATAGGGCCAGAACTGAAAGAAGAACAACTTTTAAGGAAGAATCAACTGCATTTGAACAAAAACTAGATGCCATCATTAAAGGTATGGACATACTGGGAGATAGAGTGGAAACCATTGAGAGGAAATCTTCATGGGATGGTCAACCAAGCACCAATGCAAGAAATCCAAACTTCAGAAAAAATCAAAACCTGAATGTTGGAAAAGCTGGCCCTAATCAAAATATTAGACCTCCATTCCAAGAAAACTATGTTGAAGCCTCAACATCTAGTGAACCTACTGAGGATACCCAAATTAACTTAATGGGTTTTAATAGTGAACAATAGCTTTTCCTAACACAAGAAGACCAAGAGGCTCAATCTGTCAAACAATTCCAAATTCAATCAGAAGAGCCTTTTGATTTTAGGGAAGGATATGACATAGCCATCTATGAAGTTCACAAACAATAAAATCTTAGGAGTAGAAGAATAGATATCCCTGATGATCCCAAGCAGAAATCAATCAAGCAAACATCCAAAACCAAAATCAAGGATCCCCATATACAAGCTACTCCTGAACCAATTCTCAATCCAAATGGTCCAAAGGTTGAAGATGTTTCAAACAAAGAAAAATCAAATCAGCGATCCTCACCTAATTTTCCCCTTAGAGAAATTATAGAGGAACCTTCAGAAAATGGCGTGGAAATAACTTCATCTTATGATAACATTCTAATGAAAGAAGTAACTACAAAAAACTCAGCTAAAAAGGAAAACTTTACTGTCCGAAATGTCAAAATACAAATAGAAAAACCTTTCAATTTGGAAACTGAAATAGGCAAGCTAAAGATAGTCATTCCACTATCTAAATTGGCTAAGCATGATGTCTACAGAGAACAAATCAGTAGGACACTTCAAATTTTAGAAATCAGAGATGTAGTAAATGTCATTAATGACCAGCCAAAATTAATTTTTGGCCCTGAAGTAAATGGAAGATCAGTAGATGGAGGGATTCCTCCTCCCTATGTAAGTCTCAATATTTATGATAAGTTATTTCACAATGCAATGTTTGATTCTGGGGCCTCTCATAACTTGATGCCCAAATTTGTGATGGAGAAATTGGAACTAGACATAACCAGGCCATACAAAGACTTATTCTCCTTTGATTCTAGCCAAGTTAGATGTCTAGGCCTAATTAAGGATTTATGTGTATCATTGGTGCAATACCCTGCCAAGACAATCCTAATGGGTGTAGTAGTGGCTGATATCCCACCCAAAAATGGAATATTATTATCTAGATCTTGGGGTGCCAAGCTCCAGGGGTCTTTACAACTTGACATGTCCTATGCCACCATATCAGTATTTGGCCAACCAAAGAGGCTATACAGAGAAACTGTGATGAAGTATGTGGTTAGCAACCAAGAGAAACCCAAAAATTTTCTCATTTACTCCATGCATTCTGATATGGACTCTTTCATCATATACAATGCTGAAATTTCCCCCCAAACTAAAGACAAGGTTCTAACATCAACAGAAGGACAAAGAATAAATGAAGAATTTATTGCCCAAACTTTAGAAATCGCTGAAATAAATGATATAATAGACACACAAGGGAAACCACATGACACTGAAAATCCAAATCTGTCTGCTAAGAAAATTTTAAAAATGTCGAATGCTAGCTGTAATAAAGAAATCCTATGGTATTTGGAATTTGATGGATCTGTCAATAAGCTAGGAGCAGGGGAAGGAATTTGGATACATAATATGCCAAATGACTATGCTGAAGGACATGCATATAGGTTGAATTTCATATGCACTAATAACATGGATGAGTATGAAGCCCTCCTCTTGGGGCTCAAACTGATCAAAAGCCTAGGGGCAGCTAGGATATCAGCTTTGGGAGATTTTGATTTGATCATCCAACAAATGAAAGGAAACTTTCTCACTAATGATCTAAGATTAAGACCATATAGAGGTGTAGCAATCACAATTCTTAACACCTTTCTAGAATCTCAGCTTGCTAAAATTCCAAGGAATCAAAATCTACATGCTCATAGTCTAGCAACCTTTGCCAGTACTTGTAAATTGCCATTTGAACCTAATCACTGATTCTCAGCTGAGATTAAACATAGGCCAATTGTACCTGACAATATTAAAAATTGGCAAGTCTTTGACAATGACACTCAGATTAGTAACTTCCTGACTTTGAAAGAGGAATTTTTCAGCACTAAAATAGATACAAGCACCATGGATGAAAATGATAAAATAGACAAAATTGAAATCTGCATCTTAGCTAAAACAGTAGATCAAATTCTGCATCCAACAAAGTTTATAACCAACGAATTACAGTAGCTGAAAGAAATAAACTTTGATGAAACTGCCGAAGGAGAGTTTGAAGTTATTGATTTGAAGGACAATTGTTTACCAATAGGACTAGCCCCCCTAGAGGACATCTTTGACTCAAATGACATTTCTAGGAGACCCAAAATGCAGCCTCTAAATGTTGAAATTGAGGACTGTAATATAGGGACTGAACAAAATCCCAAAATGATAAAATTATCCAAAACTTTACCTCCTGACCAAAAGCTGAAATATGTTGAACTGTTCAAAGAATTTCAGGATGTTTTTGCATGGAGCTATGAGGACCTAAAATCCTATGATACTTCTGTTATTCAACATACAATACCCCTTAAATAAAATAAAAAACTTTCAAGCAGAAACTTAAGTGTCAACCATGTGCTCCTCCCCCTAATTGAAAATGAAGTCAAAAGAATGTATGAAGCTGAAATAATTACACCCTTCAGATTTTCAGAGTGGGTTCCCAATTTGGTGCCCACTAGAAAGAAAACAAGAGAGATCAGATTGTGTCTTGATTTGAGAAATTTAAATAAGGTCTCTTTAAAGGATAATTACCCCCTACCCAAAATGGATCACATTCTACAAAGGGTAGTGGGTGCCTCAAGGATTTTATTGCTAGATGGGTTTTCAGGCTTCAATCATATTTTAGTTCACCTTGATAATAAAGATAAAACTACTTTTACAACCCCTTGGGGAACCTTCAAATATGTGAAAATTCCATTTGGACTCAAGAATGTAGGAGCAACTTTTCAAAGAGCAATGGATATAGCTTTTGCGAGAGAGATCCATGATTTCCTAGTCATTTACCTAGATGATCTTACTGCATTCTCCAAATCAGATCAACAACACCTAGATCATCTTAGACATGTATTTTTAATCTGCAGAAAATATGGTATATCACTAAATCCAAAGAAATCATTATTTGGCCTAGAAGAAGGAAAATTATTGGGCCATATAATCTCTAAAGAAGGCATTAGAATTGATCCTGATAGAATACAAGCTATTTTGCAAATTCCTCACCCCAGAAATATAAAAGAGCTACAATCTTTCTTAGGGAAGATCAACCTTCTAAGAAGATTCATACCAAATCTGGACGAATTGATCAGACTACTAAACAACATGTTAAAAAAGGATTCCAAGGTCAAATGTACAATAGAAGCTAATAAAGCCTTTGAAGAAATCAAAATAGCTTTAACTCAAATACCAACCCTTACAAGCCCAAATTTTCACAGAGATTTTATAATCTTTTCATTTTCCTCAAAACATACTATTGTTGTTGTTTTGCTACAAAAAGACAATCAAGAGTGTGAAAAACCAATAGCCTTCTTTAGCAAAGCACTGAGGGATGCACATTTGAAATACCCCGTCATGGAAAAATAGGCCTATGCACTAGTGAACGCTATCAAAGACTTCAAAGTCTACATCTTATATTCTCATATAATAGCTTATGTTCCAAACACTGTTGTTAAAGATATCCTAACCCAAGAGGGGATTGAAGGAAAAAGAGGCAAATGGATTGCTACCATATTAGAATATGACATTGAAATAAAACCTACAAAGCTTGTAAAGGGCCAAGGATTAGCTAAACTTATGACTGAAACCAACTTTCAAGCCCTTGACATAAACCAACTGGATAATGAATAGGAGATGGCGACTCCACAGATCAATCAAGCCTTTTTTCAATCACCTTGGTATGCTGACATATGTTTTGTATTGTTAAACCTGCAAACTCCTCCAGGATTATCCAGAACTAAGAAAAGATTTCTGAAGATGAAAGCTTCCAAATTTTGTATTTTTGATCATGCTCTTTTTTGGAAGAATCATGAAGGTGTCTTATTAAATTGTCTAATAAAAGAAGAAACTGATAAAGTGCTGAAAGGGTTTCATGCAGGGGATTGTGGCAGACATTTGTATTGGAAATCAACTGTGAATAAAATTCTGGGGGCTGGATTTTATTGGCTCACCCTATTTGCTGATGTGAATAACTATGTAACCTCTTGCCGTACATGTCAAATTTTTGAAGGTAAAAGAAAGCTTCTACCTCTGCCCCTCAAACCTATTTCCACTGAAAGACCATTTCAACAATGGGGTTTAGACTTCATTGGTGAAATTCACCCTCCCTCATCCGGTCAGCACAAATGTATTTTGACTGCCACAGACTATTTCACTAAGTGGATAGAAGCCATCCCTTGTAGACAAGCCAATGATTCAGTGATCATGCAATTCTTAGAAACCAATATCCTGTCTAGATTTGGCTATCCAGAAAAGATTATAATAGATAATGTTGTTGCTTTCAAATCCAAGAGAATGATCAATTTTTGTCAGAAATACCACATTACCTAAGGCCATTCCACAGCCTATTACCCTCAAGGTAATGGTCTAGCTGAATCATCCAATAAAATCCTGATCAATATCATCAAGAAAGTCTTGGAGGAAAACAATAAAAGCTGGCATAAAATGCTTATCAATGCACTATGGGCAGACAGATTGACTACTAAAAGATCCATTGGGACAAGCCCCTATGAATTGGTTTATGGCATGGAGGGTATATTCCCTTCATCTTTGGGAATCCCCATGATAAAGTTTCTGCAAGAAGTACAAGTAGAACCTAATGATATTCAGGGAAGAATCAATCAAACTATTCATTTAAAACAGACTAGAGAAGATGTATATCAAAGATCTCATATTCTACAAGAAAAACTTAAAAAGATATTTGATAAGAGGACTAAGGCAGAGGATTTCTTCATAGGAGACAAAGTACTAAAATGGGATTCCAGAAGGGAAGATAAAGGAAAACATGGGAAGTTTGACTTCCTATGGAAGGGACCTTTTACTATTCAGGTTGCACAAGGAAACAACACCTACTTTTTGAAAATCCTGGACAGTGCAAAAGCAGAGGATGGGCCAGTCAATGGTCGAATGCTAAAGCATTATTTTCATCCAGTTTGTTGAGATATTAGGACCCTATCTTGTACATAAATAGGTCTAGTTTCTATAAATATTATTACAACAATAAGTAGGGAAGAGAAGTGGTGAAAAGTTTTGAAAAATAGTTAAGAAACTCCATTGTCTTTTTGTGTTGCCTTCTTTAGCTCACTAGAAGAGATAGCAATTTTGAAATTAGAAATTATGAAGAGCAAATTAGAGATATCATTGCTGCAATCAACTCATAAAAGATATGTAGGTTTTACATAGTCCTCTGTGCAACCTGTTTATTTACAGCAAAGGATAAATTTCAGAGTGCAACAAGGATTGTACATAAGGCCATCTGACCTGTTGTTCTTGACTTTTCAACAGGAAAAGCCATCCCCAAGTGGAGCCAGTGTTATGCTCCTATACCAATAGGAGCCATTTTTCATGATTGACTTGGCAATGCCAAATATGTTCATCCTTTCCATACTGCAAAGGTTCCATATTTTGAAAAAATAAAAAAATTAAAAAATGAAAAGAGGGTATGCCCTAAAAGAAAAATCAAAGGGCCAAAAAATACAGGAATGGTCAAGAAAAAATAGAAGAAATGAACCCCAACCAAAAAAGACCAGGAAAGTGTGCTAGTCCAAAATGCCACTACTATTTTGTTTTTGGAAAGAATTTTATCATGTGTAGATAGTTGAATTTCTATACACTTGATGGGTGGCCAAACAGCCTAATCTTGGCTACTCCATGTTTCAATTTCTTGTTGAAGACGTAGAAAATAAAGTCTGTCCAAACAGTTTAATCTTGGCAGACAAGTAGATAGGTAGAGAAGCAAAGGAGCTCAATTGTTTAATCTGAGCCCTTGGAAGAGATAAGGGTATACTTAAATAGGATGGAAAGTAAAAGAAAAGAAGAGAATCATACCAATACTATTTCACATGGATCCAATGACAATAGCATTCATACCAACATTCTGTTACAGAGATAGCCGAAAGATGCAATTCGAATAGATCCAATTGTACAGTGCAGAGACATGATATAAAGGAATCATTCAGACATCAATTATAATAGAGCATAGCATATCACATGAAAGATGTATCAGATTACTTAAATAACAGAGATAAACAAACCACACACAAATCACCGTATAATGGTACAAAAGCAAGTGTCCTTCAGAGCCGGGCCCTTAGCTACCAATGGTACACTGCCTGAGGTTACTCCAGACGTAGAGATGAAATGAACACCAAGTCTTTTATATTAATTGCATCAACAAAAGTATAACAAAATCAGGTCTCAACGAGACTTAATGATCATAGTTTGTTCTTGAACTTAGAATTATATAAACAGTTGTCCTCTTGCTCAATGGCGTAGTGCCTTTATATAAAAGAAATGACGGAGGTATCTAGATAATCAAAAGATAAGTTAAAGCAGCGATCCCTCGGGATCAAAGATCCTGAGGGATTCGCTAATCGTTCAATTCTTCTCTTTTCCTTCTTGCGTTCTCCGACTCAGTAACCTGCATTCTTTTCCTGGACTATTCAGCTCTACTTTTGCTTGATCTTGTCCGCATCCGGTTCCCCGCTGGAGGGACAGCAGTTATTTTCCCTTTGCTTCTCGCTTTCGAACGGCAATTCCCTGCTTCCACGTCTTCCTGCATAGAAAAACGTCAATTATTAGCACTTGAGCATCCTTTGTCTACCTTTGCATATTTTATCAAAAATCCTTTATCTTCTTTGAACTCATAATGCAGAAAAGGTTAGAATTATTATTGAAAAACCACTAGATTGCTTGTCAAAAGCATACCTTCCAAGTGCTCCACACACCCCCTTGCTTACCCTGTTTGATGGCCTCATGAAAACGTTATAGTTGACATGCAAGGCGGTGAGAGAATAGGCTGGAGAAGGGATCTCGCGAGGAGGCCGACAACCGTGATGAGCAACTAGATGGTCAAAGAACTGATCCATTTGATCTATAGGCATCTCATATAAGGCCTGATATCCGGGTGCAGGGTGCCAAATAATTGGACTGCGAAATCGATACCCCAACTAGGATGGCCCTGCTTGCAGAATCCGTTCCCCATAGAGACTCAATCGGCTGGCAGCCAGCTCAAAATTCTCATATTTGAAGGGTTCCCTGAGCTGGATGTTTGGGTTAGAGGTCCGGTATCAAAATTTTGCAGCATCGATGGCAAGGTCTTTAATAGTCAGGAAATATTCCAGACTATTTCGGATCAAGTCTTCGTGCATGGGGCCTAATATCTCAATGACACCTGGGATCTTCATAAGACTCCTATGCTCTCTCCATAGCGTCACTGGGTCTCTAGGTTCAGCTCGTACCCATAAATCTAAGCTATTCTCTTGTCTCTGGAAGGTGTTGTAAGCTTTGAGCCACTTCAGCTGATTAACCCCAAATGAGATAAAGGCTTGGAGTTGTATATCGCCAACAAAAGGGCCAGGATTTAAATCAGTTTCCTGGTCTAGCACAATATTGTGCAGGTAAAACTCGCATAATAACCTTTGAACTTTAACTCCATAGTGCTTGTAACAGTCTATAAAGTCATTAACAGTGTTGATGTGGATAGGTGCTCCTATCCTAACGGCTTTTATTTTTAATCTCAGATATCGTTCAAGCAAAAACAAAGCATAATTTTTAGCAAGGGCCCTACAAGTCCATTATATAAGGAACAGACGGTGTCCATCTGCTTAACAACACTATCTAATCGACGAGTTACCTTAGCAACCTTTTCCTGCTCCTTTTGCCATCCTTCAAAGGCCTGGCTTTCGGACTGACTGATGTCTCGAAGTTGCTGTTGGAGTTCTTCGTATCTTTCCTTGGGGACTGTCTGTTCTCGCAGCTGCTCAGCTTCTTTCTGAGCTTCCTTCATCATTTTATGCAAGGTCCTGGTTTTTGGATCCTTTTTCCACAAGGCCGTAGAGGCTGGAAGTTTAACCTGGACCTTTCTATTACGTTGCTTGGAATTTAGAACCCAAATTACCCTTGAGGGTGGTGCTTCTGTTTGGACCGCTTTGCTTTCTGTTTCTTTCTTAACGCGAATAAAGGGTTGCTGTGGTCCTCCTGCCATCGGAGCCTCTTGCTGTTC
>APFE030231990.1:0-12063 GCA_000404065.3 Pinus taeda | reverse complement strand
GTACCAAAATGCTGCCACATTCCAGAGTCATGTCACCGATATGTTCAAGAGTATAATACTTGTGCAGTTCACACCCTTACCTTCTCCTCCGATGCTCTATTTCTCCATCTACCACTTGTTCCTTATCTCATGTTGTTGATGGGGGAACCATTATGGCCCTCCTGCGATGGATCGTCTCCTGTTGACACCAGCTAATTATCTTGGAGATTGATCTAGAGATTCCTTTTGGTACCTTGGAGCTTGCATGCCTCAAAGGCAAGTTCTTCGCGCTTGACGACAAACTTTCATCATTGGTCTTCAATTGGGTGATTCCACGAGTGTTCAACTTTAGCCCATTTTTCACACTTGATGAATTGTATTGGCAGTACCTTGAGAGACATTGTCATTATTGGTGGTTTCTCTCGTGCTTGTTAATGGTTTTCATTATTGACCGGTAATCAAGCGATTTTCTATCATGCTCGACTTTGGCACATTTGTTCGCATTCTATAATTTGTACTTAGGTTGGTTAGGGTTTCAAGACCTGGGACTAAGATTACAGATGTTCAGGCTGCGCGGATTGGTTCATGATTACATACATGACTCTTTGATTGGATGGCTGTGACCATACCTGAGTCTTCATGGATGGCTATGACCATACCTTTATCATTATATATGGTTTTATCAACTGGGTGGTTGCATCCATACCAAAAACCAAGTTTCATATGTATTTTGGATGGTTACGCCCACGCTTAGACTACATGTATTTCACTATCAGAGATATCAGTTGTACTTGCGTTTGCAGGTTCTTCAAGGTGGTGTTCTAGTTCAGTCCTGGTTTCATAAAGCATTTCATCTGTCCCACTCTTTCGGGCTTCATGATTTAGGGGGCATCTGTTACACAATAATCTATCATTGTCCTCATCTCAGTCCCTCTTCTATGTCATACAACAAATACACATGTCCATATCTTCCTACTCATGTAAAAATATTAGACAGTGCTCTCTGATGCTGAAGAACTGACCCTTTTTCCTAATTTTATGCATCATCGCTAATAATACATTAAAAAGTGTGACGATCCCTTGTCATGAACAGTGCAGTCGTGACACCGTCGCAATTGTACATGTGTTTCCCACGACGGTTGAATTTTAGGGCTCAGCATGAGGCTTCCAGCTATTTATTGTGACGATTGGTTTGCATGCATTGCCTCCTTGCAATGTCATCGCTGAGCCTTAGTTCATGACCTGCGATGATCTAGGATTGGCGAGTTTGTTCAAATAGTCAGCGTTCTAGGTGTTTCTAGTCTAGCTGGTTATTGGGTCAGTTTGGGTCTATTTTCCTCCTCTGAGATAGTGGTTCCGCCTCTTGTGCAACTTCCCTTAAGCATAAGCACCCTCTCCCTCATTTCATGGAGACTCCTCCTCCTATAAAATCACTCACCATTGCTATGATCTGCTAGTTCCTTAGTTGGGCAATGCTCGTTAGTTCTTTTGAATTTGCTTTGAAACTATGTAGATAGTTTTGGTGTGAGTGTGACAAGTGTGGAATTTCTAATAGTTTGGTAAGAGGTTGTGGAGTGCCTTAACCTTGTATTAGAGCTTGTGAGTGAGAGAGAGATATCATCTATTTGGGAGACCCATTCTTGAGAGTGAATGCTTAAAGAAACGTACTGGCTAGACCCTCCGAGAAAGCTTGCAACATCAAGACTTGTTGTAAGCTTTTCTTTTGATTCATTTTAATACAATTAATGATGATTCCCTATATCGTGTGTACAATTTACTTGATAGCTTAAACAATTTACTTGATTTCCTATATCTTGTGCACATTTTACTTGATAGATTAAACAGTGCTCTCTGATGCTAAAGAAATTGACCCTTTTTTCTAAGTTTATGCACCATCGCTAATAAGACATTAAAATGTGTGATGATCCCTTGTCATGAACAATCCAGTCACGACACCGTCGCATATGTACACGTGTTTCCCATGACGGTAGAATTTTAGGGCCCGACGCGAGGCTTCCAACTATTTATCGTGACGATTGGTCTGCATGCATTGACTCCTTGTGATGTCATCGCTAAGCCTTAGTTCATAACCTGCGACAATCCAAAATTGGTGAATTTGTTCAAATAGTCAGCCTTCTAGGTGTTTCTAGAGATGGTTGTTGGGTCAGTTTGGGTTGCTTTTCCTCCTCTGGGATGGTGGTTCTACCTCTTGTGCAACCTCCCTTAAGGATAAGCTCCCTCTCCCTCATTTCATGGAGAGTTCTTCTCCTATAAAATCACTCACCATTGGTATCATCTGCCAGTTCTTTAGTTGGGCAGTGCTGGTTAGTTCTTTTGAGTTTGCTTTGAAACTAAGTAGATAGCTTTGGTGTGAGTATGACAAGTGTGGAATTGCTAATAGTTTGGTAAGAGGTTGTGGAGTGCCTTAACCTTGTATTAGAGCTTGTGAGTGAGAGAGAGATATCATCTATCTGGGAAATCGATTCTTGAGAGTGAATGCTTGAAGAAACATACTAGCTGGACCCTCTGAGAAGGCTTGCGACATCAAGACTTGGTTGTAAGCTCTACTTTTGATTCATTTTAATACAATCAATGATGATTTCCTATATCTTGTGCACAATTTACTTGATAGCTTATGATTTCTTGAATTTATAAGTAAATATATCATTGTTGTTCTCTGTTACATGTTCTATTGTTTTCTTGTGGCGTTTCAGGTTGATTTCTGATTGAGGAGAAAGAAATGGAAGCTGGAGCAGCGCAACAGAAACTCCATCAAGCGTCGGTTTGAGGTAGGCCTCCAACAATGACTATTTAAGGGAATTGATTGTAGTTTTATCTTTGTTGTGACTAGACCCAGTCTAGGGCTAGAGGGGTTGCCTCTGTTCGCAGAGGGAACACTTTCCTTTATCACACTATTGCATTTAAATTTGAAATTGTAGAATGATGTTTGGTTTTATACCTAGAATTTGGATTTAGAGGATATTTAAGCTCTTGCTTTAGATCTTACCTTAAATCTTGTATATTAAAACTTCTCTTTGTTCTACAATGATCTAATATATGGTTTGATGGTTTAACAACACACACATTTTTTAATTATTGTAGATCACAACTTAATGGATGGTTGCTTTGACTTATTCATGCAAGAAAAGCACATATAACTATGTAATGTTTATGCTTATTCTTTCCTTGCACATATTAACATAGTGAATTTGTTGTTATTAAAGGATCTTGTTTAGGTTGTGTACATCATATCATTATATATACTTGTTGTAGATGTACATTCAATCAACAAAGTCTATCTGATATTTATAAGTGTTGAGTTTGATTATGTTTAAGATATGAACTTGAATTAATATTAATCCTTTGTTCTTTCCTTATAGAAAGAAATCTATGTACGTTGTTTTATGATTGATAACCTATGGATTTGATCAATGTTTTTATTGGTTTGAAACAATGTATGAAAAAAATATTGCAGATTTCACCCTCAACTTTGTATTTAGAACACTAGATGAGTGCATAATAGTGTGTAACCCAGGTGGAAGTCTAGGTTTAATAGTCTTATTCTTTCAACTGTGTGACAAAAGTGCTTCCTAGGTGATAATATTTTTCTTTTGATGCCCGATTTCCTTTTCCTAAAGCTTGATTTTGGAATCCATAGCAAGTTCTTGAGCCTTGGGACCACCTAAAGACTTGAGGGAATGAAATGTCAACTAGTCTAGGAGGGCTTGGTGCTATGAACTCAATGGTATTTTATATATGATTTTCTTGATTAATTTGTGTGAACGTTCCACATAAGGCATTTTAATTGTCTAAGGTCTTGAGAATAGACCCTGCAATGGAAACTCAGAGCAATGCAATTTTTTTATGCTCTTCCTAGTTAGGTCCTTAGTGTACCATATCACTACTATCTTGATCTCTACACAAACAATGTAGCATATCAAAGTATATGATTATAGACTCACAACTAAATGTTGAGTAACTGTTATTTTCAATTATTCCACCCAACACTTTGTTGTTGTTTCCAATGAGGTGCTTCAGCGATAAAGACTTGGTGATCTATTTTTTTTACTGAATTCCTAACATTTAAGAATCAAAGGAGGAAGGGAGGTAAGGAAAGAGGTAATAACCTATGCAACCACCTCATCTGAGCCCCATATGCCCTTTTCATGCTGGTAAGAACAATTTGGTTTGATTTCATGTTTTTCAAGTGAGGTTTTCTTGTCGAGATTACTAGGTGAAGAGACAAAACTCAAGGAATGCCATAATTTTGCAGCTTGGTCTGATTTTCCTTTTTGGAAAGCAAAGTTTTATAGAAGTGTATCAAGTCATTATCACTAGAAGCTCACAACGTGGCTTAATCCGCTTTATGAAAGTGTGTTTTATTTTATTTTAAGATTGATTCATGGAAAGGGTAAGGTAACTCGTGTCAGAAGGCTCTTGACATCATGAGAGCATCCAAGTACATGACATTTTTTTTTGCATATTTCATTGATTTTAGAAGGTTATTATTTTTAGGGTTCTGTAAGAAGCCACCATACGCTAATCCATGTATTGATAGGATTTATAATATAACAAAATAAGGTTGCTAAAAAAAATTTCTAAGAGAAGCTACTCCAAGAGATCTCTCTAATCCTAAGCCAAGGCATATCTACATCTCAATAAGAGCATACCTTGATAGCCATTAGGAGCATAATTGAATTTCAAGGAGAATGATAAATGTAAGACATTCATGAGAAACATTAATAAGAAAACCCATATCAAGAAGAGGACCCAAGAGCCTTCCTTAATCATCCTTGTGAATCTTCCAAAGAAAGTGAAGGTCCATAGCAAACAATAAATAGAGCATATATTGGAACTTAAGATTGAAGCATTTCTCTCTTGTCACTCATTAGATCCTTCATGCATTCAAGAGAGAAATCATCATCGTGGATGACCTGCATGACATGACAACAGAACACATGGTAATAGTTTTTAATAAATCAAAGAACCAACAATATGTGGATCACATTAAAGCTTGGTTCCAAACAACCATTGAAAAATAACATTCGTCCATCATTTGAAATCTCTTGGCACCATATCGGTTAAAGAAACTACTCTCTCATACTTCAATATACCTTAAAGCCTATTTCATAAATTCAATTAGGAGAACATTCAATATTTTCTTCATTAGCTATCAACACCACACAGTTAGCTTCAAATTTTAGCAATCATCTCTAGACAAGTATCCTTCATCAATCATCAATATTACACAATCATCACACACCAATATCACTATGTTTTGGATCATCTTGTGGGAACACAAATTTATCATCAACAATGATAACCTCAACATCAACAAAAAATTTATGACAAAAAGAAGAGCAATTTTACATACGAAGGAAAAATTTATTGTCTTTTAGCAGCTTTATTCCATTTTCATTATTTTGCCTTTGTATTTTGAATGATGTAGTTTTGAAGTTTATCCAACATGAATCTCATAGTATTACTCAAGGAAAACGACGACATCTTTGATAGTTTTCTTGATCAACAGGTTGACTTGAATTAGTTACAAGATCTTTATAGAGGTTATAGAACCGCATGTACATGTTCAATTAGTTAAAATATGGAAATTGGAATGATCAAACATTGTGAGATAGGCTTGCTTCCTTGTTTCTTCATATTTTTCAAAAGATTTATTGGTGAAATCAATCGGTGTATCCCTTGTTGAGGTGGTTTTCAAAATGGTTAAAGTCAAAGGTGTTGTTCATGTCCTTGCTTACCATTTTTCTTTTGCTTGGTATGCAAACAAACAAAGGTTTATGCAAAAGAATTACAAAAACTTTCAGGTGAAAGATAATCGAGGTAACACCCGTAATTTTATAAGCTTTACAGTGTAATTGGAACTTGTAATTTTTCAACAATATTAAACCTTTAACCCTAATATACATATATATGTCTATATTTGTGGTATTTTTCCTCTTCTTGTTTGCAATTATTGGAGTGAGTGATCAATTCTCTTGAAGATGACATTGACTTGTCCTCCCATTTGAATTATAACCTGATCTTTTGTGATGATCCTACACTACTATTAGCCGATATGCACCTATAATTTGTCATCATATTCTAGGAATCCATTATCATATTCATGTCATTCAAGAACTTTCTTGAATGTTACCTTACCTCAGTGTTATTTTACTTCACTTCCTATTGTATATTATTCCCACAACCACCTTATATTCCTCATCCTAAATCCCATATTCATTAGCCTAATTGGAAACATAGTTATAATAAATTGAACCCCTAACATCTTCCTAATGGGAAAATTAGGGTCTATGAGACATGAGACTTGGTCCTTGGTAGAATTAGAGGACTCCACTGAGTTTAACATTAGTAAGACAATTTTGAATGTCACAGGTTGGCTTCCATTTCTAAAGTAATTTTGAGGTTACAAAAATGCACTTCTATGGACTTTTCTAAAGTGTTTGATGGGAAGGTAGGTCAGATTGCAAACCCGATGATGGTGATGATGAAGGAATTTATGGCTAAGGCCATAGGCCTTCCACGATAAGGGGAAAAATGGTTCAATAATAAATAAGTTGAGCGGGAGATGTAGACTAGATTTATTAGCACATATGAGATTGAACCTGATTGGAAGAAAGGATTACCTAGAAATTGTATCGTAGAGAGATGGCATAACTTACTTTAGGTTTCGCAAAACTCTATCACATGCAAGGGACGATATACAATTACTTTTCTTTACCATATCAAGTTATTGATGCATTTTGAATCAAATGAGTTTATCAATTTTCACTATTTATTATGTAAAAGTTTGGAGTGTATGGCCCAAGGGGTCCGACGGAGTCTTATGAATTCCAAACACAGGTTATATCACTGCAACCTTATAAATTTTTTAAACACTGAGGAGTTGATGAAAAGGGAAATAACATGGGATAAATATGTGTCAATAAACTAATTTGGAAACCCTTATATTATGCCTTGGAAATTTGATTCATTCATGTTAGAACATGGTTTCCACAGGTTGGAAGTTGACCATTATGCGTATATCAAGAGGTATGATCAAAGAAAGTATCTCATTTTATTGTTATATGTGGATGGGATGTTAATTGTTGGGCATGATAAGAATATGATCAATAGGTTGAAGAAGGATTTGGCTAGAAAATTTTCAATGAAGGATTTGAGTCCAACATAATAGATATTTGGCATGAGGATCATGCCTAACAAGAAAAAAAAAATTGTGGTTGCCACAAGAAAAATATATCAAGAAGGTGCTTGACAAGTTTAATACGAAGGATTCCAAGCTAGTTGGTACACCCGTTGCATCTCACTTCAAGCTGAGTATTGAGTTATGTCCTAGTGATGACAAGGAAAATAAAGTGATGAGCATAATTCCTTATGGTTCAACAGTTGGCAGCTTGATGTATGGCATGGTATGTACAGGACTAGACATTGCATATTCAGTGAGAGTCATGAACAGGTTCCTTGCCAATCCAGACAAACAACATTGGCAACTAGTGAAATGGATTTTGAGGTATCTCAAGGGAACTAGTCATTATTGTTTATTTTTGGGTCATAATGAGATTGTCCTTGAAGGATTTAGAGATGCAAATATGGCTGGAGATATGGACACCAGGAAGTCCACTAGAGGTTATTTGTATACAATTGCAAGAGCAACAATATCTTGGGTGTCAAGTTTATAAAGAATAATAGCTCTCTCTACAACAGAGGCAGGGTACATAGTTGTAACAGAGGCTTGTAAAGATATGTTGGTGGATGCAATGATTTGTAGGAGAGATAGGAATAAATTAGGACAAGTATAACTTAATATACTATATGTTTACAAGAATAAAACTCAACCAAATATTTCAAAATATCAATTAGGAAGGATATACCATACTCTTAGATAGAATACTTGATTCCCTATTATGCATGATTGATATTTTTAATTATTTTTCTTGGTGTACTATAGAAACAATATTACTAACATGATGTTCATTTTAGGTGCACCTAGGGAGCTTCTAATAAACACAAAAGTATGTAGAAGAAAAATCCATATATAGCTATTGTCTGATTTGGTGCTACTTAAAGGGGTGCTCAGAGAGGTTACAAGGGTTTCCAACTAGGTGATGCCCCTTGTATTTTCTATATGCATTATTTCCCAACCAAATGTTTACCTATTTTTTTTAACACAAACAAATGGAATTATATTTATTAAAAAAGGTTGAATTCGTGTTCAACTACACATAAATTTATACAATTGTGTTAGCAGAAAGCTTCCATCAAGTTCCAAAAAAGGAAGCTAATTATTTATTTAGCCCCAATATTCTACAAAACCTAGTAACCCTATTAAAGATGCTATAAACTCTATAAAATATAGACAAAATGCAAAATAGTAAGCACAACACTGACCCATAAAAGGACACATTAATTTGAACCCAAATCCCAAGCATCTGTCACCTATGTCTGGACGATATACCCATATTCACCATGGAGAGAGAATATTGCGTCCACCTCTGATCCCACACGCTCACAAATGGAGGAGATTACTGGGAATTATAAGGCGAGGTTACTTGTGTTTGCTTCATAAAGGAGCATGTGTGCGAAACATGAGCTTCCACATGATGAACATGTGCCTAATTAATTCCTCCATCATGACACCGATCCACATCAAAAATATAATTAACTTAGTCATGGGATGCGGTGATGAAAATATTTTTCCCCTCCGATTTTGATTCGGCCTTGGGGAAAATGCGCTCCAAAATTAGCTTGTTTATCCACAAACGTGTTTTGGCCTCGTAAGATATGAAAGGCTTCAATGTGGTCAATATTTTTAACGATATTTGTGATTATGATCAAAATGGGGTTGTGGGGAGTACCCACCTTATGGTAAACATTCATGAGCTTTCTGATAACCAAGGCTAAATCCCTTATGGCTCTCAATTGTTTCCAATTTGATTGCATAGCTATCTTGAGACCTTTCCAAAGCATTAGTGTTTGCGCCTTATTGTTTGTAAAATTTCCCAAACTCCAAGCATAATTTAGACTCCCTAGTTCTATGGGGAGAACGAAAGCCCCTCCCACTCATGCCTCTCCTACATGTTTACCTACTTAATGATAAATATTTGTGTTATTTCAAGATGTTATAACACGTCTATAGCCTAAGAGAAATTTTCTAAAATATGGATTATGCATTGGCCAAGAAAAGCTTTAATACCACTTGTAGTGTTCCGATTAGTGAAAACCAAATATTCAGAGAAAAATAAAAGGAATATTCCATATGGTTGCTGGATGTAATTTAACATACAAAGACATATGTAAATTCAACTTTGGAAATTAAATAAATGGAACTAGACTTGGAAAATAAAAATAATAATAAAACCTTCATTTGTATCTAGAAGTAGATGAAATGTTCACTTGCCTCTTCAAGGGGAACCTTTGGCATGAGTATACATTTAAATATAAGAATATTCCATTTTTTTTTATAGGTAAGCACCCACGGGGGATTTGAACTACTGACCTATCGCAAGGAGTGCCTTAACAGTGCACCCATTCACCGTCAATCCAAAGCCTCGTGGGCTTAAATATAAGAATATTCACTTAAACACATATTACATAATTCTTTCTACTATACATAGCAGTTAATTCACCAAAACCCTAACTACCTATGAGAACTCCACAGATGAGGCCTTAACCACTGGCTAGTAGACATCCTTTAATGAGACCTTTTACATTTATTGATGTCACACACTATTACCTCATGGGACATTATTTAAAATGGATTTCCCTTAATAAATTAAATAATTCAACCTATTCAAATATAAGGGATATTCGGTGGGGTTAACAAGGATACTGTTGAACCTTCTCAACCTTCAAAGCCTTGAATAAGTCCTCAATCCAGCATATGAGTCATTTATAACATTTCTTAATATGCTTCTAATTCGAATATAGGTGGCATGAGTAGGTAAGGAATGTCCTTAATCCATAACTTAACCATCTCGAGCTAAAGTTCTATGAACAAATCCTAGACATGGTAAAATGGTCTCTCACTAGATGGATTTTACCCTACGAGTTAGATGTGGGTGCTATTAGGTGATACATCCATTGTGGTTGGGTAATGATGCCTTAACCACAACCAATTTGGATAAAAAACATCCCTAGGCCCTTCAAATTGATCTAGGGAGGGAAATAATAACCTTATGGGCTAAACAAAGATACTTAGGCTCAAGCACCTTGAACATGTCCTCGTACCACCACATGAAATTGTGGATGTTTTGTGGGGTCTTCACCATCTTAAAAGACTGAAATTAGGTTTCTTAGGATCTTATTGAAGATTCTTAACATTAAGAGCCTTAAAAAAGTACTCGAACCAACAGTCATTGTAGGGAGTTATTGGCCTTCGAGTGGAATACATGCACCATGGTAGAATTTTTGCACTAGAAACGTGTGTTTAGTCATAAACATGGTTAGGGAGAAAGTATGGCCTTAAGCCCTATTGAACCTTCTCAAGCTTGATCAACTTGATGCAAATACAAAGGAGAAGGAAGTCTCTATGGAATTTCCTAAGACCTACGACCCATGGACTACTACATAAGACAAACTTCCTTTGTTATTATCTCTCTCTATCTATATTAGCTACTTTGATCTACTTTGGAAAAAAATGCAAGAAAATAGAATGTAATCCATTTTCCTCCTAGTGGCATAGTAATAACATACACTGATAATCACCTAGGGGTTAAAATTGACCTAGTCAACTTCAACATGAGTTCAAATTCAGCCCCTCTAGAATCTTCATTATCATCTCCATTTGGCTAGCCCCCTTTCCATGAGTAAGGGGGGCTGATGTGTCATCCTCTTGAATTATGGCGGTCAATCACGACATGTCAACTTCTTCCGGGAAGCATAACTTTTGCATTTGAATTTTGATTGATATCTTTCTTAGACCATTGGAAAGATCTCTATGTGTTGAATAACATCAAGGGGTACCACACTTCAGCGAGAATTTTTTACCCTGGAAAAGCATCATTTAAGGAATCAAATTGGCCTTAAAGGTTTCTGAGTCCCACTCTTCGAATTGGATCACGTGCTAAATATGCTATTGTAAGTTGATATTTTTTATTTTTCCACCTTGAAAGTGTCGGGATAAATGAAAAAAATATAATGTTCCAATCTAGATCATCAAAAATTCACATCTAACTTTTGTTGGTTATCAATCACCTCTATGGTTGTTATGGGCACCATCACTAGGTTAATTTTGCACCACGAATGTATCTAGAGATCTAAACAAAGTCATAAGAGGATAATAATGGACCTTGTGCTCATGAACAACACTTAGGATCAACAAAATGTTACATATCTTAGGCATCTTTCAACTATGAGTAGTTAACTAGGGGGGCATTATGATGTTTTTGACAATACTAATGGGCTTTTTTATCTTGACAATGGTTAAGTAAATATAAGAAGGAATTGGGTATTTAACAAAGCTTCTTGCACTAAAGCATAGTTAACAATGCATTGAGATTTTAGGATCTTTCCATGGGATCCTAAGCTTCTAAGTGGGATATGGTTGCCACCAATTGGTTTTGGGTATTCATGATTAGTCTATGCATCTAGACCATGGTTGAAGAGGGAAAAGAAGGCATCATGCATGAAAATGAACATTCTAGTCGTGAAGCATGACAACCATGACACATGCCTTGGGAGCTTGAAGCCCAAGTGGTATTCCAGTGACCATTAGGCTATTTTCCAAAAAGAGGATGGGCCTAGGAGTATTGATTGTGCTTTGGAGAAGAAAATATGTCCTAATGCTAAAATTTTCCTTTGGAAACATTACCAATTAAATAGGTCATAGTACCAATGATGCATTGCTACCTCTTTTTCTCTACATATTATATAAGTTGGTTGATTCACTTTTATGGTGACCAAAGATACATAAACAATAACATATCCATTTTCTTAGTTCCCTATTTTTATCTCTATTTTAAACCACTTCAGGAATATAATGCTCTAATAAAACCAATAAAACTCTACATTTATATAATTCTTAACACATATATTACATTTGATTGATTTTTTTTATTATATATATAT
>APFE030231978.1:120350-140098 GCA_000404065.3 Pinus taeda | reverse complement strand
CCCCCCCTCTCAGTATTATTTTCAATAATTGGTATCAGAGCAGGTCCTTCTAAAGAAGCTTGATCGCTTGAAGGAAGATCTTTCATCATGAGCAACTACGGGAGGGAAGCATCTATCAGGCCATCGGTTTTTGATGGGACAAACTTCAATTATTGGAAGGTAAGAGTTACTGCCTATCTTCAATCTCTTGGTACAGAAGTTTGGAACATCGTAGAGACAGTCTATGCTTTTCCTTCAACTACTCCTACAGATGCAGACAAGAAGAAGAAGTATGAAACAAATGCAAAAGCAGTCAGTACCCTATTAGGATGTATATCCCAATCGGAATTCATGAAGGTAATGCACTATAAATCCGCAAAAGAGATATGGGACAAAATTGTCACGAGCTATGAAGGGGATGAACAGGTAAAGCGTGCCAAACTTCAAACTCTCAGGATTCAGTATGAGACTCTCAAGATGTATAATGATGAAAGTGTGGCTAACTATTTTCTTCGGGTAGATGAAGTTGTTAATTGTATGAAAAATTTGGGTGAAGAAATAAAAGAGGCTATTGTGGTTGAAAAGGTTCTAAGATCATTGTCCCCCAAGTTTGAATCTAAAGTATCTGCAATAGAAGAAAAAGAAAATCTACGAATTCTTACTATGTCTCAGCTACATGGAATTATAATTGCTTATGAAATGAGAAAGGGAGGTCCATCAGATAGAAGAGAAGCTGCTTTCAAGGCATCAGGCAAAGGAGATTATTATGAAGCAAGCCCAGAAGAAGAGGAAGAAGAATCAAACTTTGTCAGAAATCTTCAAAGGGGTTCTGGAAGGTTCAGAGGTAAGTTTCCTTTTAAATGCTTTGCTTTTGGAAGAGTAGGTCATTATGCTGCAAAATGTCCTTATAAGGATAAAGGAAAGGAACCTGCTAGATGGAACAAGAAACAGAGTGCAAGTAAGAAAAGCTACTACACTCATGAAGACAGTGATGGTCTATCAAACAGTGATGAAGATGAACGAGGTAATGAATATAAATTGTTAGTGGCATTTGAAGATGATGATTATATGGATGCTATAGATGTGGATTACTTTCATGAAGAAATTACTAAACTTAAGAGATGTATAGAAGAGAAGAATATGATCATTGATACTCTACAATTTCAAATTGATGAAAAGGAAAGACATCTTGAAAAATTAGAAGGTGAAATTGTTGGTCTTAGAAAAGAGATTGAGAAAACAAAAGCTATTAATCTTAAGTTTGTCAAAGGATCTGAAACTTTGGATGAGATTATCAATGTGCAGCGGTCTCCTCTAAACAAGACAGTTCTGGGCTATAATGGAGAAACTTCTCAAGCATCCACCTCAAAAAGTTATCTTGATGCAGCAAGAAGAAATGAGCAAAAGCACAATGAAGACCATCAGGTAAAACAGGGACGAATTGCAAACATAAACTATCAGGGGCAATCCATCTTAAGGGTGAACAAAAGCTACAACCAGCCACAGGTAAAATCTTCTCAATTTGGTTCAAGAATAGATGACAAGAGAAATTACAATCAATTGGCTGGTAGATTCGATAACCGCAGAAGTTTCTTCAATGGACAATGCTTTTCTTGCCATAATTTGGTCACAAAGCAGCTCAATGTGTTGCATATAAAACAATCATGACTAGGGAAGCTCAAAAACAAAGAAGTATGACCGGGATTACAAAAAGGACCTATAACAACTTTTCGGTTCTTGAAAATGAAGTTGAATGTCCTATTTGCAATAACTTTGGTCATGAAGACTCTGAATGCAGGAGCAGGTTTCAGCAGAGAAAGGAACAAGCCTCAAGCACCAAAACATGGAGAATAAAGGAACCACAAACAGAAAGATGTGGGATAGCATTTTATGCAGAGGGACAGGAAAATCTATGGTACATTGACAGTGGATGTTCGAAGCATATGACAGGTGATAAAGAAAAACTTGAGTCATATTCTGATCTAGAAAAAGGGAAGAAAGTCTCTTTTGGAAATGATACTCCTGCAACTATAAAAGGAAAAGGTATTGCTCAGTTAAAAGAAAAGGTCAAGGCTGGAAATGTTTTGTATGTTGATGGGTTGAAGCATAATCTTCTAAGTGTCAGTCAGATGTGTGATCAAAGAACCGAGGTGATATTCAGATCAAATGGATGTCTTGTTCGTGATCTTGATACAGGTAAAACAGTGATCAGAGGCAAAAGAACTCCCAATAATCTGTACATATTTGAAGAAGGAAAACAACAATGCTATCTAAGCAAGGATGATGAGCACTGGTTATGGCATCGGAGGTTGGGACATCTAAGCTTTTCACAAATAAGGAAAGCATGCAAATATCAGGCAGTTCGCGATCTTCCAGATATCAAAATTCCTGACAACACCATATGCAAATCATGTCAGTTTGGAAAACAAACCAGAACTAACTTTCCAGAGAAGGAAGGATCAGCTAGCATGCCTCTTGAGCTAGTACATACAGATACATGCGGTCCTTTCAGAAAAAGAACACCTCGAGGAGAAGAATACTTGATATTATTCATTGACGATTTCTCCAGGTTTGTCTGGTTAGGACTTATGAAGCACAAAGATGAAGCATTCGAAAAATTCAAATCCTTCAAAGCCTTGGTTGAAAATGAATCAGGTCACAAAATTAAGTGCCTCAGATCCAACAGAGGTGGGGAGTTTACCTCAAATGAATTTTTCGATTTCTGTGAAGAACATGGGATAAGAAGAGAATTCTCTACAGCGAGAACTCCTCAGCAAAATGGAGTTGTGGAAAGAATGAACAGAACCGTCCAATAAATGGCTCGTGCTATGCTTGATGAGTCAGGAACTCTCGCAACTTTCTGGGGTGAAGCTGCTCATGCTGCGGTTGTTATTCTCAACAAAACAAATGTCCGGGTGAACAACACTCAAACTCCTCATGAGCTCTGGAATGGTAAGACTCCTTCGGTAAAGCACTTCAAATTCTTTGGGAGCAAATGCTATATTAAGAATACTGATGAGCAGCTTGGCAAACTTGAACCTAGAGCAGATGAAGGCATTCTTCTTGGTTACTCTCCACATAGCAAAGCATACAAGTGCTACAATAAAAGACTTGGCAGAATCGTTGAAAGCATTGATGTAGTGGTTGATGAGAAGGGATACATCCCTAGACAAGTACATCATGAAGACATCGAAGAAGATGAAGGCTACCCTCAACAACAGAATGATGAAGAACCTCAGGAAGAACCTCAAGAAGAACCAGAGGAGCAGACAAGAATAGAAGAAAAGACTCCATCCAGATATGTTCAGAAGAATCATCCAGAATCTCAGATTATGGGGCGGAAAGAAGCAGGTGTACAAACAAGAAGAACAGTTGCAGAAGCCTCAAGCTATTTGGCATTACTCTCCTCTACTGAACCACAAAATGTGAAAGAGGCATGCAAAGATGAATGTTGGATAAAAGCAATGGATGAAGAACTTGAGCAAATCGAAAGGAACAACACTTGGGAACTGGTTCCTAGACCAAAGGATAAGAATGTTATCGGAACAAAATGGGTCTTCAAAAATAAATTGAATGAAAATGGAGAAGTAATTAGAAACAAGGCCAGACTTGTTTGTAAAGGGTATGCGCAGCAAGAATGAATATACTTTGAAGAAACCTTTGCTCCTGTTGCAAGACTTGAGGCCATCTGAATGTTCCTTGCTCTCTCAAGTTTTCAAAACTTGAAAGTATTTCAAATGGACGTGAAATCAGCCTTTCTGAATGGAGACTTGGAAGAAGAAGTATACATTGAACAACCAGATGGGTTCATTCTTGGAAATGATCCAAATCTTGTATGCAAATTGAAAAAGGCTCTCTACGGGCTCAAACAAGCTCCAAGGGCTTGTTACTATCGTTTGGACAAATATCTTCATCAACAAGGTTTTTCAAAAGGATCAGCAGATAGCAATCTTTATATAAAAATTGAAAATGACAAATTGCTAATACTTGTTGTGTATGTAGATGACATTAATTTTGGCAGTAATGAAGAAGACATGAGTCAAAGATTTGCCTTGGTCATGCAGAAAGAATTTGAAATGTCCTTGCTGGGAGAACTGACATATTTCCTTGGTTTTGCAAATCAACAAAAAGAAGGAGGAATCTTTTTATCTCAAACCAATGTATCTCAAACAGATCTTGAGAAATAATGGCATGGAAGATGCAAAACCAGTATTACACCTATGAGTCACAGGACGTAGCCTCAAGTGCAAATGATGAATCTGCCAGCAGTACATCCAACCATCCTATAGAATCTATGGATCGGGAAGTCACTGTTATTTGACAGGTACCCAACCGGACATCATGCATGCAGTAGGAATAGTTGGAAGATTTCAGGCAAATCCAAAGGAGACTCATCTTCAGGCAGTGAAGAGAATTTTCAAATATCTTCAAGGGGCACAAAATTATGGCTTATGGTATCCTAGAGATACAGATCTCACACTTCATGCTTATACAGATGCAGATTGGGCCGGAAGCGTGGATGACAGGAAGAGCACAAGTGGTGGTGCGTTCTTTATGGGTTCCAGATTAGTATCTTGGTTCAGCAAGAAACAGAGTTCGATTACCTTATCTACAGCTGAAGCGGAATATGTTGCTGCTGCATCTTGCTGCACTCAACTCCTTTGGATGATGCAGACCTTGCAGGATTTTCAATTCACTTGTACACCACCTATCTCTATCTTATGCGATAACACAAGTGCAATCAGCATCTCAAAGAATCTTGTCATGTCATGCATTCAAAGACCAAGCATATACCGATCAAGTATCATTTTCTTCGGGAACAAGTTCTTGAACAAAAGGTCAAGTTGGAATATGTTCCTTCTAAGGAACAAGCTGCTGATATTCTCACCAAACCATTGCCCAGGGAGACCTTTGAATACCTCAGGCAAAAGCTGGGGGTTGTTGATGCATCATCTTGTTGAATCTCTTTTGATGGTTGGTTATACGCAAGGTTCATTTGGGAGATCGAATGACACAGGTTCACGGGGAGCATATAATGCATTGTTGGCATTATGAAGGATGTACAAAAGGAGATCATGGAAGTTGGTCTGAATATAGCTGCAATATGTCTCTATCTCTTTCTTGGTCATTAATGGTGTCCGATGGATTATGGTTTTTCTTTGCAGATCTGGTTCATATTCAGGGGGAGCATGTTCTTAGGGGGAGCATAACCCTTTGCCCTTGATGTCAAAGGGGGAGAATGGTGTGGCTGCTGAAGTCTTTGAGGTTGCCATCAAGTCCAAAGGGGGAGATTGTTGGCATTATGTTTCTGATATGGTTATATGTTATAGATGTTGTACTTGATGGCAACACCCATGGCAAGGCTCTCAATATGGTGAAAATTAAAAAGTACGCAGGAGAACAGTTCAGAGGATGCGTATCTGCAGGTACGCTGTGCAGAGACCGCTGCCAGACACGCACGTCAGCCGTTCAGGAGGTGCGTACCCCCAGTGCACTCATTTCAAGGTAGAGAAAATCACACGTGGGGTTTCTTATGTTTAACCCTTTGTATTTCGCCGACGGTATTATATTATTATGGTTTTGTCCCGTGGTATTGGTCCATGATTTGAGGAAGAGCTTGCCTATATAAAGCAAAGGAGATCATTTGGCTTGAGCATCTTTTGAAATTGAATATCTTAAGATCTGAAATATTGGGTTCTCGGTTTAAAAGCTTTATCTATAAAAGAGAAGTTGAAAGCGAATCCGTGAAGGGTGATCTCTCGAGCGCAAGATCAAATCTGAGCATCTGACTGTATTTTGGCCCTAATCAGAGGTGCGCATGTGATTAACGGTGCGAGTGCATGGGCACGCAGAGCAGAAGAAGGATAAGTGTGTGGGTACGCAGGGGCGAAAAAGGCGCAGTGCGTGGGTACGCAAAGGCGACGAAGGCGCAGTGCGTGGGTACGCAGAGCGACGGAGGTTCAAGTGCGTACGCATAGAAAAAGTACACAGCGCGATAGTGTCTTTGGGTGCGTGGCCTCAGTGAAGTACGCTGCGCGATAGTGCATTTGGGTGCGTACTGTACGCAACACAATAGAAGAAGCAGTGCGTGGTCACGCAGTACAGCAGAAGGAACTCTGCGGGTATACGCAGAGAAGCAGAGGGTGAAGTGCGTAGCGACGCAGGCCAAAGAAAGGAAAACTGCGTATCTGTCTTAAGATCTTCTGTTGACTGAATTTTTCTGTTGATAAGGTGTTCTGGGTTCAGTTCTGTTATTGTTGATCTGGTTACTACAGCTGACTGTGTAATTTACATGTACTTGATGATCATTTGATGTATTGGATCCAGTTTGAAAATTTATGAAAAGTGGTCCTTGAAAAGAAGTAGGGGGTTGTAGCTCCCTTCCAGGAGAGACTGGAAAACGAGAGAGAGTTGTAGCTCTCTGCAGGTTGCAGCCTGCGTACTTGTAAAGGACTGCACCAGTACAAGACCATTGTAAAAGGAGTTTCTAATTTGAAAGAAGATAGAGACATATTGCAGCAGGTGGTTTTCACCCACATTGGGTTTCCACCTTATATCTGGTGTTCTTTGATGCGACTGTCTATTTTTCTTGTTCATGCTGATTATTTTACAGTACTGATATGCAAAAATAATTCACAATGTAAATAAGGAAGATTTGGTAAAAGAACTAGATAATACTGATTCACCTCCCCCCCTCTCAGTATTATTTTCAACAAATCTATGTTCATGAGAAATTAGTGATGCATTAAGCTCATCCAATGTGAACTGTAAGAGATCCTTTATCTCTTCTATGGCCACAACAATGGCCTTAAACCTTGTTGGAAGACTTCTCAAAACTTTCTCAACTATTCTTCTTTCCTCAAGTGTCTCACCATGAGACCTGATTTGAGTAACCGACCCACTTACATGTGTAAAAAATGAGTCTATATTATCAGACTCTTTCATATAAGGTGTTTCAAAATATCTCCTCAACATTTGTAGCTTCGTTGTCTTGACTTTTTCCATGCCTTGGTAGGCTGTCTGGAGGATGTCCCATGCATGCTTGGACTTCGTTGCTGCTGCAACCCTTGGGAAAATACTTTCATGAACTGCTTGAAAGATATAAAACAGGGCTTTTGAATCCTTCTTCCTATTGTCCCTTAACACATCTCTTTCTTGTTGAGATAAGGCAGTGTATGCTGCTGCATTTGCTGGTTCTTGAAAACCATTCTCCACCAAATCTCAAATATCTTGAGAAGAAAACAGGGCCTTCATTGTAATAGCCCAATAATCATAATTTTTTCCATTAAACTAAGGTATTTGAGGATTAGTCAAACTTGTGCTTTATGTTGCCATTTCTGAGCATAAAAACAAACTTTCTACCTGCTGGTAAATATGCTAAACACAATCTGCGCTCAAAACAATTTTCACTGTTAGTAAAAACACTTGTTTTTACACTAACATAGTTTAACGCACTCTAATACCATGTTGGAAATATTTGACAAATTTAATTTTTGTTTTCACGGAAGGGAGAGGTAGAGAGTTGTGACTTTCGCGAAGCTTCTTTCGCGAAGGTATGTTCACACACCACGAGGCCGATTTCACGGAACTACCTTCATGCACCGCGAGACTATTTTCCAGGCTTGAATTTTGCGCACCTCTAAACTATTCCAGAGACTTAAAGAATACTCGTAGTAAAATTAACAAGATAGGTTTGGAGAAACACAAAACTTAGTATTCATTTCTTGAACATGAAAATACATCTACATGAGACTGCAGCTCATTTTACAAAGTAAAATAAGATTTTACAGAGATTTAAACTTACGTGCAACACTACACAGCAAAACACAGTAACTGTTGTTTTACGCGCCCACCAAAAATTGCTCCATAATTTTCTCCACAGAGACTTGCACTCTTTTTCTATTTGCTCTCTAACCTCTCTACATAGTCTTACTCTTCTACGCTCTTGTCTAACCTATTACAAAATGACTTTTACATTCATATATAACTCAACAGACAATTTTACATTTAATTCATGATAGAGTGAAATTAATTTTGATGTTGTTGTTGAGTGTGATCAGAGTCACGCAAGTGTTCCTGGAGTGTTGGCAAGGTTGTTGAATTAATGCTTTCCCATATCAGTTTACCTAAGTACATAAATTCTTTAAATGCCTTTTCTAAGTTTCTGAATGGTTCGCGTCTGGCTTTGGTCCTTCTATCTTCACGCTGAGACGCAACCTGCAAAAATGTCTTCAAGTAGAGACGCAACCTGCAAAAGGTATGTCTGACAGGTATGGCTCATGTCCGATTGTTTATTGTAGTGGTTGGTATTATTATTTCCAACACCCAGTTGAATATCTAGACACATGTAATGGTCTTTTAACCTTTTTCAGCACTCCTTCCACGACCTGTTCAAGGAGATGTTGCTCATCGCTGAAATGAAATTACTAGTCAGAAATGCCTACAATATCAAACAGACTATCAATCCAACAAGTTAAAAGGGGGAGAGTAAGAGGGAGAGTTGGAGTACTAACCCATTATGCATCTTCCTATCGAAACCTTTTATCTCTGCAGCATCAAAGAGATCCTTCCTCCATTTTTGAATGGTGTTATAGTCGTATCGAGGTTGAGAATCGAATGTTCTCTTCTTTTTGAGCATTTGCAGGGATCGACCATAGACTCTTTTTTCATCCCACGTTCCCCATCGAAGATTTGTAGGCTCGACACCATAGGATACTGGAATAATTTTTGACCCCGATTGGAACATGAGCAAGAGCTCATCAAGACACCAATTTGAGTCTGCATATAGGGGAGAGAAAATAGCGATATGTACCAAATTTGTTCGAATGGCACTCTGGATTTGAGGAGTTATATACTCTCCTCCTTGCAATTCATCTTCGTCGAGAAAAACTCGCAATCCTTCTTTGTTAAGGCAGTCGTAGAGATGTTTGGCTAGGGTTTTCTTCGAGTTGGGACCCCTATGGTATGTAAACATATCAAAGACATAGTTGTTGGCACTGGAGGATCCATATGAGGTGGATGCCATGGAAGAGAGAGTCGCTGCAATAACCTCAAGATTCTCCTCCTCGTCTGGTTGATCTCTCAAACGGCAAAGTGGCTACCAATTGTTCTCTCTTTCTCAATACTCGCAATTGAGATTTATGTGGCAAAGTGGCTACGAGTTGTTCTCTCTTTCTCAATACCCACAATTGAGATTTATGTTCAGCAGATTTGTTTCCATTATAAACACAAAATTTGTTAATGGTCAGGTAACGTGGGTGTCTGATATCCATTTGTGGCTTTACATAATTTATGTGAATGCAGCGCATCTCTAAAATAGAATTAACCTTAAATTATTGCTAGTTGTCACTCTTATTTCCAGTTGTCACTCAGTGCCATATACTTTGTCAAATATTTATTTTAAAATGATATACTTTGTAAAATATTTATTTTAATATGACTCTTCTTCGGAGTTATGAGGCAACTCGTCTTTATCAAAATATTAATTTAAGTTGTCACTCACTCTGATATACTTGGTCAAATAATTATTATTAAAATGATATACTTGGTCAAATCATTATTATTAAGATGAATCTTCTTCAAGTTATTAGGCAACTCTCCCTTATCAAAATATTAATTTAAGCTGTCACTTCATCTGATATACTTTGTGAAATAATAATTATTAAAATGATTCTTCTCCTGAGACACTTTGTTAAATAATTATTATTAAAATAATTCTTCTCCCGAGTTATTAGGCAACTCCTTTTTATCAAAATATTCAAACTTTCCTCTGAATTTTCCCAGTTATTTATGTCGATTTAGGTTAAAATTCAAATTACATAAATTTCATAAGGAAGTATCAAAATATTCAAAATTTCCTGCGAGTTGACCCTAGTTAATTTATGTTTCAAATTCAAACAAGGAGGGCTACAAAGCAGCAAGTCCCTGCCAACATAAAAAGAGTCTTCAGAGAAAGGTTCAGGTAGATTCAATATTGTTTAGGTTAGAGTTCGAGCAGATTCACTCGCAAATGAAGGAGTAGAGAAAGCAATAGAGAAAATAGCACTAACACTCCCAGTTAGCAGTACAGAGTTGAATTGGGCCTTTCTTTAAGGAAGGGAAAGAGGGCTGAAAATCTTTCACCCGTACGAGTATAAGGGCGTCTATAAAGAGAATAGTGATATTTAAACAGGTTGCCAGACACAATGAAAGATCGCTTATAAAGGATACAAGGAGAAGCCATACCTGTTAGGAACTAGACTTCAGGTTCGTAGGTTCGGGGATTACCTTTTGCCAGATGTAGCTAGAGCTCTGGCTAACTCAATATCCCCACATTAACGCCATTGGTATATATGGCATGTGTCGGGTTGGGAAAACGACATTGCTCCAAAAATCTACAATATTTTCAAGAATAGTAACATCTTTGATGATCTGTGTAGCAGGCTAAATATGAAAGAATTGGGAAAAGTAGTATTTTCTATGCACACCGAAAATTTGATTGCAAAAATTAATCCAAAAAAGTCACTACAAGTACAACCCCTGTAGTCTGGGAAGCGATGATCTCCCCCCGTCGCTGCAAATATAGCCTCTATCATCTTGGAAGCAATGATCTCCCCCCTTATCATCCCCATCTCATCAAACGAGTCCCTTCTATGTTCACAGAGAAGATCAAGCTTGCCAATATCAATTGGAGAAAATCAATTTAACCCATAACTGCCTGGTCCTCACTGGAATGGAATTTGTAAGAGACAAAGTGCAAACAATCCCAATTTTCCCTTTTACATGGGCTGCTATTCGAGAAAGGTTTAGAAACTACCATGGAAAATATTTCACTTGACTCCCAATATTTTAAGCACCAAGATCCAACACATCATTTATCCTCAACCACATTGATGTGACTTCTCCTTCAAAATTTAAGGGGAAATTGTGTGCATGTCCATTTAATTGTAAGCCGGCCTCTTAGCAGAGTTACCTTAATTTTAAGGTATAAAAATAAAATTCAGCCTCCTAACAGAGTTACTTACCTTCATTTTAAGGTATAAGCAATAAAATTCAGAAAAGTATTATGCTACCTTGTTCAAATCAACGCAGGTTGACAAACTAGAAATAAGAAGAGCGTTAGTGTAGTTGGGTTGAATTCTTAATGCTAGATAACTTTGATCTCCAAGCTTCTCGGTTATAAAGCAATACCAGATTCATGGGACCATGTTCACGAGTTTGTTTTCAACTGAACGGGCATTACCTATGAATTCGCACATGTATTCAAAATTTTACAACTCGCACATGTATTCAAAAATTTATAACTGGGAATTAGCCTTTTCTTATAGAATGCTAAAACAAGCTTCCAGAATTCAGTTTTGCCAAACTAGTAATTTAGAAAACAAGCTTTCAAAATTCAGTTTTTGCCAAACTAGCAATTTAGAAAACAAGCTTCCAGAATTCAGTTTTTGCCAAACTAGCAATTTAGAATAGAACTTTTAAAAGTGTGGGTTTCTATCATCTCAGCCACAATGTTCAAATGGAAAAATTCTAGCATCACCCATGAATTCACACATGTATTTAGAATTCTAATCTACAATTCTACAGCTGAGAATTCAATTTTGCAGAAAGCATGGAGGCCTCTAATAATATTTCTGAAGTTGGAAAAGTTAAAATGGAAAAGTAGTTAAAATGGCTGGTGATTATGTTCTGCATAATTCTAAAGGCCCATTCCAACAAAATTACTCCATTGTTCTACATAATTCTAAAGGGGATTTGAACAAAATTACTCCATCCCCTGTAAGAAAACTGACTATTGCCACAGATCCCATGTAAACAAGCTGACTCTTACCATGGGTACCTGCATTTAAAACCAATCAAATAAAACCATGCTTACCCAGTTAGCTCCTTCACTTGTTGTTGCTGACTTAGTTGCAGTGTTCACTACCTCTATAACTCGTCAGTGGTAATTATGGATTGAAGCAAGGCGAAGATGTACCTCCATTAATGAATTTACTGCGCTAATCATATGGCTAGCCCTGGACAGATTGTAGCTCTGCTTTGCAGATAGAAAATTGTGGCCACTGGAATTTTTCTTCCTTCTTCAAAATTTTCATTGACCATGTGTTATTTTCAAATATAAATACAAAATTAGATACATGGTATTTTTAACTTCTCATTAGTGTTTCTTATGTCCAAACAAAACAATACAACAATATACATAAATGCAAGAATGAGAATACAACCAATGAGTTAATCACATTGCTGACAACTTCTCTGCTGACAACTTCTCTAAGTATTTTTTAAGTCATAATCTGAATCATGAAGTGGAAAATAGATGACTCCAATTAAACCAAACTATTCAAAGCATAAACTTAATTTCAGCTAAGGTAGGATTTCCATGCATGTTGTAAGGAAATTTGAAATCTGTGCATTTTTTAAGAAAAATCAACTTCTAAGATTGTTGGGTGAAAATATGTTCGTTTAATTTTGTTGTAGTACTTGCCCAACTATTTAATTTGTCAATCCGAGGTTCGTAAATTTACGAGGCACATGCACTATATATGCAGGACCGAAGTAGAACTAATTTAATCTAAATTACTGAAATCAAATTAATCTAGGAAGACATTGAAACATTAACTATGAAAGCAGGAAATTGCATAAAGGAAAAGAAATACAACATGTGAAGAATTGAATGACAAACAACATATGTGAGCTCACAACAATAAAACTATCTCAAATTATATTACAAGAATCAAATTACAAATCATGAAAGTGTAACAATAAAAGAATATGAATCAAAGCTAATCTCCATTCTCCATTATTCATTATTATCAAAATGAAGAGAGAGCACTTTCTTATATAAATGAGGAAGATAACCATCTCATAATTACATATCCAATATTCTCTCAAGCACTCTCAACTAATTTCCCATTATTACAAGATATGATCCCTTTGAATCCTCCACAAATCTCTCAAGCATTTTCAACTACTTTCCCATTATTACAAAATATGATCCCTTTGAATCCTCCACAAACCCCTCACATATCTTGGATAAGATATGCCAACCAAATCCTTCATGATTTTCTCCTTAGGAATAGTCTTGCATAATTATCTTCTTAATATGGTGGAGGAGATATGGATAAGATATGCCAGCCAAATCCTCCATGATTTTCTCCTTTGGAATAGGCTTGCATAATTATCTTCTTAATATGGTGGAGGAGATATGGATAAGATATGCCAACCAAATCCTCCATGATTTTCTCCTTAGGAATAGGCTTACATAATTATCTTCTTAATATGGTGGAGGAGATATTTGAGAAGTCTCTTGGAATTAATTATTCACATATTTCCTGCACATCACAAAACTCACATATTCTTGAGATATATATAAAAATATGTATATTTTCTAATATTTAATCATAAATTCACTTGTAATACAAAAATGAATAAAATGGAATTTAAGAAGGTGAAACCCAAATGTATTTATGAAAATGATATGATAAAAGGTTAATGGGATGATGAAATGTAAGGAATAGTGAAGAAAAATGTGGATGAAAATATGACATTTTTGAGTCCCAACATCCTCCCCAACTGAACTTGTTTCATGTCCTCATGCAACCATGCATGGGTGTCTTTAAGAACATTTGGCATCTTGAACTTTGGCTTTTACATGATGATGTCTTTTAATAATGTATGTTTCCAGGATATGTGAAAGACATGAGTAACAATTTACATTTTCTTATGGTTGGTTCTTGTGTGACAACCATGAATACAAAGAATGTTGGTTCTTGTGTTAACAACATTCATTTCGTTTTCTGTTCTTTTTTCTTCAATAATAATGTAAACACTCACTGGAAATCATAATGTGCATAAGAAAGCCCCTTTTGTAATATTAATGAAGCATGCCAATATTGCGTATGAAGCAAAGTGCAACAAAGTATCATTGGAAAATAAATGTAGGTGAATGGTAAATGAGAAAAAAAATGGAGTGATAGTGGTGAAGAAATGGAATCATGGTAGTGAATATGTAGTTGGTGAAGAAATGCAGTGAATATGTAGTGAATATAGTTCTCCCCCCCCCAACAGAATTGGTTGCATGTCCTCATGTAACTTGACATGGCTCATGAAAGGAAATGTAGCACGGTGAGGGAATTTTCCAAAATATTCAAGTTAGCATATAAGGAATTGCATGATTAAAGATTAGAAAACAACATACCTCTACTTACCCAAGAATGATGAACTATCCAAGAGGAATGTAGCTACTGCTGCTGCTAGATCAGGAAAATGTGACTGATGTTGTTGTAACTGGATCCTGGGAAATGAAGGAATCTGAACTGCTGATGCTGAATCATGGAAAAGATAAATGCTGAAAGTGGAACTATAGTACTCTCATAGATCAGAATGCATGCTGCTGTAACTACTGAGGGAGTCGTGAAAAAGTGTATAGTCTTCACCTGCTACAAACCCGATGGTACAATTCTAATCATGCGAATGAATATGTCGATGTCGAGCATGAATAGAAATCATTGGATTATCGGCCATTGATGCATGTCATTAACCAATGCGAGGCAACTCACCATTGATGCCAATGAGTGCCAAGGTACCTGAGTACATCTTGCGAAGTGCGAATGGATGTGTTGAGGTCGAGCCACTTGCAAGATCTAAAGATCAAGGGACATTGATGTATTCCCATGATCGTCAGCGAGAGAACTTGCCATTAAGGCATGCAAGCCTCTAGGTACTCAAAAGGAACTCTAGTCTATTTCCCAGATAAGGTGTTGATGTCGATGGGGCAAGACTTGTTGAAAGGTGGACCTTAAGGAATCCCACATCAGTCAACGCGAGTTTGTACAAGAAGATTTGGTAGGACTATAAAGGGAAAGAACTCACGGACAAGCAGTGTGGATCAGCATGGCTAGGAAATCAAGGCAATGTAATCATGGAAAGGGAATGAGTTTTATTCAGAAGGCAAACTAGAACGAAAAAATAAACTGAAAAGGATAAAGGAATGAATGCGATTAAGAAAAATAGGCGTGCATGAAGTCGTGAAAGATAAGGAAATGGAAGATGGGCTGCAACACAAGGATGGTCTAGGCGTTTGGAAGGAAAAAGGGGAGTAATCATGACGCAAAAAGATTTTTGTGTAGTGGAAAATGTCATGATATGTGCAGTGAAGAATTAGTTCTTTCAAGCATCCAATGATGCATGTTTCATTGTGATTTCGAAAAATCACTTTTGCATTAGATTGGCTTCAACGCTTAGCACCATTCCTACATAAAAATTGTCACCTTTGTGTGCCATATCCATCGATCATTCCTGTATGAAGTAACTCAAAAACAAATTAGCTCATTTTCAAGAATTTATGAAATGTCCATTTTTTAATTATTTTTCAAAGTCACACTAATTGTGGATGAAAAGGGTGTCACATTGTAATGTTGAGCTTTCTGCATAAGCTTCTCGCTGACCTACACAACACCAATCTCATTTATCTTGTTAGTATAGGCAACCTAACTTTTGCCCACAAATTCACAATAAAATACTTTTATTTCCCCCCAACTAGAAATATTGCATGTCCCCATGCAATGTATTCATTGATTGTGCAATACTTTTTCAAAATGTTTTTATTGGTTTGCAGGAAAATTAATTTAAAACACTTGAAAAGGCTTTTGTATTTCTTAGGGAACAAGTAGTTAGTTTAGGAATGAATGAGGGCAATTTTATTTTATTTTATTTTTTTATTTTATTTTATATATAATATATTATTATAATATATAATATATATATTTAAACGTAACTATAGATCTGCAGAACACTTGGCATTAAATTTTTTTATTTTGTTTTACAGATTACATTTTGGATTTACTATAGAGAAGATAGCAACGATAAAATACTTGCCGGAGAAACTGCGAGATTTGAAACTAGGACCTCGCAACTTCCGTAGCAATCACTTATTTTATTACATGCTAACTATAATTCAATAACTGATAAAGAAAGAATATATAATGTCGATTGAGATGAAATCGATGGAAACGAAGGAGAAATATAATGGAACAAAAATGAGGACACATGGCAAGAGTTCGAATCTCAAGAAGTGCTTCTCTCGCAGTGAGTGATCCGAGTGCAGCTCCGCCTGTAAGGGTTCACCTGGCTGGTGGATCGGCAGTCGTAGTAGGAAGTCCAGCACCTGGAACACGGCACGCTGTTGGCCCTCTAAGAACCGTGGTTGATGTACGTCCGGCTGGCCAGAACACGCCTGTTGATCTCGGAGTCCATCTGCATTTCATCATCCTCGAAGCATTCTCCGATCGAACCCTCGCAGGGTGGTGGGGGGTTCGAACCCCACAGAACCCCCAAGGCGTCCATCTCTGAGACGGCGGTGGATTCAATTAAAGCCGCG
Organism: Pinus taeda; assembly: GCA_000404065.3. Lineage (NCBI taxonomy): Eukaryota > Viridiplantae > Streptophyta > Pinopsida > Pinales > Pinaceae > Pinus > Pinus taeda. The sequence continues at coordinate 123,762 of APFE030231978.1, read as the reverse complement.
GATAACACAGAGAGCAGAAGCAGGGTAGAGAAGAAGCAGAATACCGCCTTCCCCATCTCAAACCACGACAGATTGGTAATGTTTGCAGAAACATCTCGGGGCTTATACTGAAATCCAAAGTGAGGGTTTAAAGCCTCGCACGTTCTTGAAATACCTCTGAACCTGATGAGGAAGAATAGCATATACACACACAAACACAAATGGACATAATGATTTGCATATTGAAAGATGTTTGTGATGAAGCATATTGCAAAACATGAATTTATTCTTGAAATTAGTCTAAATCATCCCTATTTTCTGATCCTCACGATCACACTAAGCGCGGAGGACAGCATACTTATTCTAAGCAAAACTAAAAATGAAAGCCTACCTACTCTATACTAATTAGAAAAATTTAGTTACGTGTAATTAAATTTCCAATGAAGCCATTCACATAGCAGTAACAATAATATATCCAGTAACAATTTTTTAAATGATGGATGAAAATATTCGACAGTGAATGAGTCTAGTTGTTGTAACTGCAAATTAACTAAAAAATAAAAAGATGAATCTAATCTAGTACTTACCTGGAACCATTGTTTGATAAAGCTTTGATAAGCACAGTTTCTCTCACTTAGATCATGTTGTAACTCCTGTTCTTCTACTCCGATCTGTTGTTCTTCTTCCTCGATCTCCTGTTCGAATGATTGTTCGCCATCATATATGCAGGATTCTTCAGATGTTGAATCTTCGTTTATTTCTTGGGGAGTAGTTGAACTTTCAATTCTTGTCAAGATCTCCTTTTCCAGGGAAGAGGAGATTCTGACTTCTGCAAGGATCTGAGTGAGTAGTTCCAAGCTGACACTCATTATAGAACCATGTTGAAAGAGATTCTAAAAACAAAAAAAAAAATCAGCACACAAAAATAAAAATGAATTAAAAACAAAAGGACCATAGAAATAATCTTGAACTCAATACTCAATTAAACCCTATTACAAGGATTTCTCATTAATTTAGTAATTGAATTCTTCAATTACAACCATGAACCATGAATTCATCAAACACTCTTCACAGTTGCAAAATTCAAACACACTTGCAGATATTGAAATTCACACTTGCAGATATTGAAATTCACACTTGCATAAATGTAAACACACCCTACATGCCCTGATCCATAAGAGGTCGAGCCTGTTACGGTATCTTGATTGCGATGCGTAGGCTGTTCCCCACGTCTTACTGCCTTAACACCTCAGAGTTAGGAACATGTCTAAACACACTTGCATGAAAAATCAAACTAAACTTCAATCCATCGTGCCTCCCCGGCAACGGCGCCAAAATGTTGGGTGAAAATATGTTCGTTTAATTATGTTGTAGTACTTTCCCAACTATTTAATTTGTCAATCCGAGGTTCGTAAACTTACGAGGCACATGCACTATATATGCAGGACCGAAGTGGAACTAATTTAATCTAAATTACTGAAATCAAATTAATCTAGGAAGGCATTGAAACATTAACTATGAAAGCAGGAAATTGCATAAAGGAAAAGAAATACAACATGTGAAGAATTGAATGACAAACAACATATGTGAGCTCACAACAATAAAACTATCTCAAATTATATTACAAGAATCAAATTACAATTCATGAAAGTGTAACAATAAAAGAATATGAATCAAAGCTAATCTCCATTCTCCATTATTCATTATTATCAAAATGAAGAGAGAGCACTCCCTTATATACATGAGGAAGATAACCATCTCATAATTACATATCCAATATTCTCTCAAGCACTCTCAACTAATTTCCCATTATTACAAGATATGATCCCTTTGAATCCTCCACAAATCTCTCATCCCATTATTACAAAATATGATCCCTTTGAATCCTCCACAAATCCCTCACATATCTTGGATAAGATATGCCAAGCAAATCCTCCATGATTTTCTCCTTAGGAATAGTCTTGCATAATTATCTTCTTAATATGGTGGAGGAGATATGGATAAGATATGCCAACCAAATCCTCCATGATTTTCTCCTTAGGAATAGGCTTGCATAATTATCTTCTTAATATGGTGGAGGAGATATGGATAAGATATGCCAACCAAATCCTCCATGATGTTCTCCTTAGGAATAGGCTTGCATAATTATCTTCTTAATATGGTGGAGGAGATATTTGAGAAGTCTCTTGGAATTAATTCTTCACATATTTCCTGCACATCACAAAACTCACATATTCTTGAGATATATATAAAAATATGTATATTTTCTAATAGCTAATCATAAATTCACTTGTAATACAAAAATGAATAAAATGGAAAATAAGAAGGTGAAACCCAAATGTATTTATGAAAATGATATGATAAAAGGTTAATGGGATGATGAAATGTAAGGAATAGTGAAGAAAAAGGTGGATGAAAATATGACATTTCTAAGTCCCAACAAAGATAATACTCAATATCTAACCATTACAAATTTCAAAGAAATCCTCAAACATTGAAAATACTGAAAAATACAGAGCAAGTCCTTAGCTCACAAACCCTAGCATGGAAAAACAATTGTATATAAGCTTATGGGTCCTATATTTCAGATTTCCAAGATCAAGTTTTTGCTTCTCATACTCAAATTCCAATCCTGCATACATATCTGTTGATTCCTGAAAATAATATTTTCGCAGGTACAAATTTAGAGTTTTTTTGAGTATTTAAGCACTGTTGAATTGTATCTTGTAAATTTATTTGGGTTCACATAGCAGTCTATTTTCATTCAATGCCAAAAAACCACACTATTCCAACTATATTTTCTCATTAAAGGTTTTCCTATATATTCTGAAAAGTTGCATCAGTTGTTTGTCCAATCCCAATGAAGGGCCAAATCCAATGTGTGTGACAATCAATTTTATGCAAATGAACTCTTATCACATAAAAAAATAAGTTACAAAAGTATTGATGTTAGTATTGTAAATTATGATTTTTAGACCAACATAGAAAAGCTAATTAAATTGAACACACTATCCAGCGCTTTGAAAAATAATATCTGATCATTGATGGAATATCAGAAAACAAATTACACTTCGAACATACCAATAAACAAATGAAGGCACAATGTGGATTAATTAAAAGATAACAACACATAATCGTGCGATGGACTTGAGTTTTGAAGAGCAGTCTATAGAAGAGTTGAGAGAATCCAACTCAAGCTTTTATGATCCGGATTTAAATAGGAACGCAATAGATTACAGAGATAACCATAAATACAGAGATGCGATAACCATAAATAAAGAGATGCAGCGGAAATAACACTTCATTTCATTAATGGAAATACCGAAATATGTTTACAACCAGAATTGGGAATAAATCAGCTAGGACGATGGTAGCTTATCTCTGAGAAGAGATGTGCGGCTACATGTCTCTGAACTGTTCCGAACTTGTGTTA
>APFE030231978.1:89763-104135 GCA_000404065.3 Pinus taeda | reverse complement strand
TTTATAAGATTGTTAACTTGTAATAATTTCAACCATATTTACATATTTAATTACATTTTTAAATTTCAACATCTCAATATTATCTGTTTTTAAAGAAGAAATACAATAACAATTAATAAAAAACAATTAAATTACTCCCACAAGTAATAAATGTAATATTATCTGTTTTTAAAAAAAGAAATACAACAACAATTAATAACAAGGAACAATTAAATTACTCCCACAAGTAATAATATAAGTATTTTAATATTTATTATAGATTGATATCTATCAGATTACCAACTCACATTGACTTTGGTGTGAAGCAAGATGGTGGAAAAGGCCTAAAGAAGCTTGGGAAGAACCCGGTGTGTACATTTTGCACAGAAACATTTCATTTTGGAATATGATGCAGTCAAAGACATCAAAGAAAGTTATGAGAATATGCTAGCATCCGTTTCTGGGCATTGTCTTTTCAGTGAGGGGGTTGTTGGAAAGTTGGTCCAGCTCATCATCAATATGAACAAGAAAATGATTGAATTGCAAAAAATCAATTTGAACAAGAAAATGATTGAATTGCAAAAAACAAAAAGCAAGAACTAATAGTCCTATAGACTATTTTTAGTTTCGTGAACATTAAAATATCATTTCATTTATATTATTACTCTATATTTAAATTTTTAAATCTATAAATGTATAAATATTACATTTATTTTTTATATTATATATAAGGAGAAAAATTTTTTTTACTATAAAAAACTATTTACTATTTTAGAAATCTACTTAATTAATTTATATTATTATTTATATTAATTAATAATATCTTAATTTTATTAAACATTTTCAAAAATAATTATTAATCTATATAAATAGTATTAATATATATGTAATTCACATAAATATATAAAATATCTAATATATGATTTATCTCTCCTTAACCTAATAAAGGAATCCCAACTCTTACATAAAATGGCATGAAAGTGCTTATAAAAAGATTCCACTTTAATCATAATTATAAATATAATAATTGTGATGACATCATTTCCTTTTATTCCCCCAAAATTTGGATGGCATCATTATGTTTTCATCCAAAACAATTATTTTCGACTCTATTGTTCCATTGTAACATGTGTATAGCAAATTCTAGTAGCTGGGTGACTTGCATTATGAGTGGTCTTGTTTTCTTTATACAACTCCAAAGTTGTTTTTTTTTTATATAACATCTTGGTTTGGAAGGTGTTTTCTCTTTTCATTTTCAATCTGCTCTTAAGCCAAATAATTACTTTAGAGGTTTCTCACTCTTCGTCTTTAGCTTACTAATTTTTTTTAGATGTATACATAGAACTGTTCTCATTCTGAGCATTTTCTTTTTATGAAAATCTTGATGGATTTTTCTCTAATTTATAAGGAGGATTTGGATTATGCATCTTAATGTGGAGGGTTGTGGCCTCTACCCATTGCTAGTATTTTTGTTGTCTATTTTCTATTATTGTTACCGCTGCCAAAAAGTTTGTGCAACACACATGAATTTCTATGTTTGTTGTGCTTAGTTTACATTTGTGCTTGATCATGCTTTATTATCTCCATTAGCCATAGTATATTCACAAGCAGACAAAAGAACACTAGTATAAATGAGTATCAAATATTGGTAGCATAAATAGATTTCATGTTGTATCATGATTAACATGCAGATCACGCTAGTGAAATTTTCCTTTTTATCTTATGAGTCTTAAACCAAGTTTTTTAATAAATTTATCTGATGTGTACCTTAGCATGTTTCAAATACAAATGATGCATGCAATCTTACCGGTGGGTCGGATTAGAGCTTAAGAATGCATGGCTTACATGATTTATAGTTGGTTCTTGTTAGCAATTATAAAATAAGATGTTTGATTAGACTGCATAATAAGAAGTAAGAACAAAGCAGGGGTTAGAGAATAACAATCCACCTCTTATGTAATTGTTTTTATTGTTAATTGTACATATTTAGTACCATATACAATAATTTGCTTTTAGGTTTATTTTTCATGTCATCTTCTTTCATATTACCTACCATGCTGTCTATTTCTGAATGATGCTGGCCAATTGAGTTTCACTAGAATCTTAGATTTTTCCTGTCTATTAGCAAATGATGGGTTGGACATCGTGATTGTTATGAATTTTTGGGTTATTTTGAACCTCTCTTTAGTACTCTTCCATATTTGTTTGGGTTTGACACAAACTCGACATTTTATGACTGGTAGTTAGCGTTTTGGTCTCCGTGATTTACATTCATGATTCTTGGTCAATAATGTTTACAAGTATTCACTTAAGAGAGAACCATAACAACTTTTTTATATCTTGTTGCTTCTTTGTTTCAGTGAACCTATATATTCAGTTGCTTTCAGTCCAAATGGAGAGTACTTGGCAAGTGGATCATTTCACAGGTGTTGGCATATTTGGTCTATGAAGGATGGAAGCCTTGTCAAGACATATAGAGGAAGTGGTGGAATTTTTGAAGTTTGTTGGAATAGAGAAGGCGATAAAGTTGCAACTTGTTTTTCAAACAACACAGTTTGTGTATTGGATTTTAGAATGTAACTTCAGGAAATAGCAATGATTCTTCCCTGAAAGGATGTTTCCTGTTGGGTTATAAAATAGATTCATTTGGTTCATTCTACATTATTTTGTCTTATTGATAAAATTTCTCAATTATATTTGCATATGGCTTCCTGTTGATCTCGGTGTTGTTTGAGTTATTCCAACTAACTAATAATTTACAAGTTCAGATCCCATATTATTTATATATTGTGCAAGGTTTACTATTTGTAAACCATATAAGCAGTAAACCGTATATATATCATATCATGCTAACATAACGAAAGTAATTAATTGTGATACCAGGAGCATTAGAAGTAATTTTGTTTTTTTATTAGTTGTTAAATGGAAACTGGTTAATGACTTTACTTTCATTTTTAGTGTTTTGGAATCCGCTTTTCACTTGGATGAAATGAATGTTCTTCATTTTTAGTGGTTTGGAATCTACTTGTCACTTGGTAGAATGACCATAAGGAGTCTTATATCCTTTATATGAAGGAAGATAAGAATGACAATGTAAGTTAAATTTTGTTACGAAACTAGGTTTTGGTGGTTTGGAATCTACTGGTCACAAGGGTTTGAATGAGCATAAGGGGTCTTATGTGGTTTATATGAGTGAATATAAGAAATTAAAATATAAGTTAAATTTTGTAACAAGACTATCGTATTTTATGCTGCTACTTTAGATTGTAATGCACACCGGGGACTACTTTAGATTGTAATGCACACTAGGACATCCATTTACAATAATAGAATTAATAGGGGCATGCCTAAGATTTTCAAGGACAGATTTGTTTTATGAATTGGGTATTTGGATGGTGTATGCTTTTTTTTATTTTAGACTAGGGAGTATTTTGTAGAGAACTTTTAAAGAGGTTAATTTATTTTGAGGATGGTATCTGTAGTAAACTTTAGAATTTTCAGCCTACGTCAACCACAAGGCTCAAAGCTATTAAAGTTGTTAGAATAATATACCTGCTTAAAACTACTAAAACTATTATAACAATATATTTGGTAAGAGCACATTTTACTTGTGGGAGTTGAATATGAATAAATAAAATAATGCAACTTTGAACAACATGGTATGATATCTGTTTCATTCCTTCTAATATTTTCTTGAGCAATGGTATTAAATTATGCAAAATTTCCTTTAAATACTAACATGCACTAGTATGGCTGAGTGATTTTAGAATGATCAAATGTTCCTAATTAAAAGGAATGAATATCAAAAGAGGTTGAAAAAGCGACCAGAGGCTACTTTATTCTTGTTTGTTTTCTCCAATTTCCTATATTATGACACCGAGGAAGTATTTGGACCAGAAAGTGGACAAAGTTGTTCGAGCCTATGTTCAAGATTGATACCACAATTTCTTTGTGAATTGCTTACTGCAGCATGTCGTCTTCATAGTATTGAGGTTAGATCCCTCTCGTATTTTTGATACACTACTCAATCGAGCTACGAAATTGAAGGCAAATGGGACCAGTCCTTACATCTATCATTGATACTCTCTTCCTTTATTTTACGCAATATCCCTATTTCACCATTGGAATATAGTCTAACAAATTTATATGCTATTAAATAATTTAGTGTTTGGTTTAATTATTTCAACGAGAGTATAATCTAACAAATTTGTACTGTAGTGTTATTAAACAATTCTATGTTTAATTGCTTGATTATGAATAAAGTTGGAGATGTAGGTGGAATACTAATAGAAAACCTTCCAAAGAATAACATGTAAGAGGGGTTTTAATTCCAAAGAATGACATGTAATAAGGGGTTTTCAGGTCATTAGTATTTACCTTATATCAACCATAGATTGATCTCTCATCACACCCTTAGATTGATCTTTCATTAGGGTTGTAATTTTGAAGTTTTGGTTAATCGAATTTGGTAGTTGATTGGGTGCTTTGACTTGAAATATTTTCCATTGAGTTTGTAATATAAATGTAGATTGTATTGGAAATTTGCTAAATTTTTGTGTGTGAGGTTGTAAATGGATTGTATCCCCATGGGATAGTTCCGTTGGTCAAGTTCTCGTATTTCAACAATGGAGGTCATGGTGTCAAATCGCCTCGAGCCCCTTGGAGTTAGGCCTTACTAGTTTGGCCTACAGGCAGATCCCTTTGGGTTGATCTGTTGAAGAATCTAGGGCAAGCAAAGTTAATATGATTCTTCGTTACAAGATAATAATTTGTGAAGTATTTAAACAATTTATCTGAGCTTGATGATTACTTCATTATTAGCATGTGTGTGTTAACTTCATCAAACTGCTATCAAAAATAAAAGAGACAGGAACACAAATGTTTGGCTTTCTGCCAGGGCCAAAAAATCTCCCTCTTGGAGAGGAAAACCCACACAAAATTCTTCTTATAAATATTCTATTGACGAATACCAAGACCATGATCATGACCCTTGACACTATCTGCCTCTCCAAGACCAAGCCACCAATCCTCTTTCTCGAGCACTACTGAAATCATCATCTTGCTGCTCCTCTGACACCATTGCATTGTTGTAGCAATGTCATTAGGTTTATCATGGCTACACCATGGTTGTCTCTATCATGGAAACACTTCTTTGTATTGCTTCATTCATCATACTTGGACTGTTTATGCAGGGGCATCTAGCAACAATTTCATTGTATTTTAGTAGACATAGGGGGGTCTTGTGTATTCAAGGAAGTTGGTTTCTTTAGTATTAGATTAATGTAATTATTCAGGTTTTTAAGTAAGTTTATGAGAAATATTAAGAATAGGAATTAATTAGATATTGTGAGGAATATTGTAAATGTTCTCAAATGTTGGAGAACATGAGAGATTTAGGCTAGTTAAGATTACATAGGGATTGAGAGATTTGGGAATCAATTGTAAATCTTAGATTAGGAATTGGTTTCATGGTTTGTGGAACTAGAGAGAATCCTTAGGGATTAGTTGAGTCAAAATTGGACTTAGAGGATATCCAGGATTTAGTTCAAAAGATTAAGGATTTGAACCGAAATGGGTTACAGAACCTTTTTTATAAATGTAAGCCTAAAATCCATAAAGAGAGTTAGTTAGTAAGTTAGAGTGAGAATCAAAATTCAGAAATTAGATAGGGTTTGACTGTAAGCCTACCGGTAGGAAAGGAAAAAAGGCCACTGATTAGAAAATCGGGCTAGAGAGAGTTTCATTATGTAAATATTTGTTTATAAAGATAGAGAATTTGATTCCTGAGTTGTGTGGTATGTATTGATTAATGGAATTATAAATTGTGTGTGAATTAGAGTAATTCTGCATAGTATATGTATGTAGGTGGAATTAAAGCAGTACGTAGATGTGGAGAATGAAGGATAGTGGTCTGATCATTTGAATTAGATTAAAGGAACAAAGTTGGATGGTCTGATCATTTGAATTAGATTGAAGGATCAAAGTTGGAGTTCAAATATGATAGCGCTTAAAAGTACGTAGAAGTAAGTTCAGGAGGAAGTTGCGCTGAAGAACAACCAAAGACCAGAAACCCTAGAGAAAACCTAAACCATAGAAGAATAGAGAGAGGACAGTGCACAGAGGAGGAGGACAACAATCAGAAGTGATTGAATAATCTTAGAAAGGATAGATGCATAAAGAATCGTCTAGGCGAGTCGAATGCATAGACAAAAACATTGAGGAATTGCATAAAGACGAATAAAGGAATGGAGGAAGAAATGAAGTAATTGTGCACAAGGACCATTGGATCAGATAGATCAACAGATAGGATTGATAGAATAGGATCGTCAGAGACCTTATCATGCAAAATAAAGTCAAGTAATGAAGGGATCAAATTAAGTCACGTGACAACAAAATAATGGAGCAGTCTATGAAAGCGGTAAGTAGTATCTCGCACGGTCTCAAAATGGTAAATGGTATTTTACAAATTCACTTAATTAACCTGAGGGGTTGACACGTAGCACATCGGTGGGGAAGAAAAACCACTTAACTTGTGCGCTCTCAACCTATTATGTATCGTGTTAGTAATCACACGAGATTACATGATCATTGTTGGATTGAGGTAAGGGAAATATACGGTGGAGATCGGTCAGGGTAGTTGGCAGGTGATATGTCGCAACAACCATTAGATCAGATGGGACAGATCGACTATGATAATTTGGAGCATCCAAAAGTCAAGTGTTGAAATAAATACGGCAGTTGTGCGACACGCAGTTGACGGTGATTGGTCAGGTTTGTTGTGGATCGGATGGTAATAAAATCCATGGGTATAATCTGATTAATGTGTGATTAAATAGCTTTCGCTTAAGCATTTAATTAAGAGCATTAAACCTTGGTTTAAGAAGGTTTCACTAAGCAAGAATATTAAAATTCATGGGACATAGTGTAACATACAATTTTATTTGTATAATGTGGGTAGATGCGGTTTAGGCTGCGTCAATTTTGGTATCAGAGCTGAATAAGGAAACTTTGCGTGTAATAATTCTTTGAGAAATTTTAGACTAGAGTTATATTCTAAAGGTGTGTATACAGGTGAATGGTGATGAAAGGAAGCAAGAGGAGATCCTATTTTAAATCTGACAAACAGTAGGCACACAGAGATAAAGTGTAGCAGAAATTGCAGATGCAAAGAAATAGAGAACAATCCATTCGAAGTGCAGATGAATGAGAGAACAAGGTCATGAAGAGATCTTGAAGCTGAGATTATATGCTTTTGTTTTAATTTGTTTTGAAGATTGTGGTTGTAGAATTTAGGTTGTAGATGAAAAAAGGTATCTCAGCAAAATAAAAGAAGCAGTAATGAAGAAAGTTGGTAAGAATTTATGAGTGAAAGAAGAGGTGGCAAGAACCTAGTATTTCATTTGTGATTGAAATACAAGAGGACAATTGTGTTCTTAAAATGTGCAGATGAGTTGAAGCCTAGAAAGAGCAGAGAGAAGTGCTCAAAGAGGTTCGGGAGAATAGAGAACCAAGTGCTTGCCAAAATACCAAGTACAGAGGAGAGCTTGGTGAGGTAAGTGACAACAGGGAGGACTTGCTGTTATAGAGGCTTTAGTATAGCTCATAGTAAATGAGTGAGGAACTCATGAAGATAGAGGAGAAGATGACTATTGATAGTAATAGTAAAGGTTCTAAGGAAGACCACAGTATAAGAAATTTGGAGAAAGACGATGTCAAGGCAAATGGTAAACAGAGACAATTAAGTGAAGAAGAATATGAGAGGGAGAAGGCTGAGATTGCAGGTCATCTTGAGATATTGATGAAGATGTTGCAGATAAATAAAGAAGACCAGAGGCATGGTTGTGTCATGAGAAAGAAAGTAAAGTGGCAGAGGCTACAAGAGAAGAGAAATCATCAAGTGAATATGTAGTTAGCAGAAGAGCTGGCGAAGCTTGAACAGGTAATGAATGATAAATTGAAATCTGAAAAACTCAGAGAGGCTGAGTTAAGAATGGAAGTTTCCATTTGTGAAGTAGAACAGGGTGAAGTTCTGGGTTAAGATGAAGACTGGAGATCTGTGAAATATCTTATGAACCATTGTGTGAATTCAAGACAATAAGAAGTTTACTTTGTTGAGGAAGGAATTATTGATGATTTTCTAAACTTTTGGACAAATTTGGATCACCAGGAGGATGTAAAACCTTGTATTTTTTAATCTACTAATTTTGATGTGATTACATGTTTTGCATAAGATGAGCAGTCTTTTGAAGCTGTCAAAAGTATGGAAGAGTATCTTTCAGAAGACAAATACTTTGAAATAACGAAGGATGGAGAATGTGAGAAAAGCAATGAACTATTTCCACATAAAGAATTTAGTAATACATTGATCTTTGAATTTTTTACAACACACGAATAATTTCTTGTGAAATAAGGAGATGAGATTCAGTTTGGAGAGCTGATATATGAAGCAACAGTTGAGATTGTTGAACCTTGTAATTTTCAAACTGATAATTTGTGCATAAATGCAGGATATAAGTGATGATGAATTACTTATGAAGTGTCAAATAGAAATAGAATTGCTGGAATATTTGCTAGAAAACTCGGAGTATGACAGTGTGATTGCAGAGGAAGGAGTTCACTAAAGTGGACAAGAGCAGAAAGACATCATTGAAGCAGATGGTGTGGAAGAGAGACTTGCTGACAGTTTCGAGAGTCCTTTAGAGAGGCTAAATCAGCCTACCAATGTGTTGATAGAGGAGGAAAATCAGAGCAACATACTAAGATGTTGCAAGAGAAAGAGAAGGTAATGAGGCCCTATATTTTTTATTCTGATACATGTTTTATGATTACAGGATTTGATGAAAATGAGACAGACATGTTTCAAGTTGAAGAGTTAGTTTTAGAACTGAAGAAGACTGGAAGTTGCTAGGTTGAACATGATGATGAGGAAAATGAAAAGCATGAAGATACCGTGCTTGAAGAAATTAAATTGACTGTCCGAATCAGTCAAGGAAGTGAAGGAAAATTACTGAGGGTTGTCAAGGAAGAGGAAGTAAAATGTGTTGGAATTGATTAACAACATAGTGATGTATTTGAGAGGAATCAAGTACAAGGGGAATTGGAGGACAATTTATTTTTTGAAAGTAAATTTACAGATATTGAACAGAGGTTGTTTGGAAAGTCCCAAGAGGGTAAGGATGAAAGGGCGGTAGTAAGAATCTTAAAATTTCAAGGAGAAGATAAAAAATAATGGTTTGAAGACAAATTGGACATAGAGATTGAAAGAATAATAATATTGATGAAGAAGGAGTCTTAGAAGAAAACAACAGTAAGAGGGCCAAGCAACAGCAAGAGAAAGACAACAGGAGACTGTGAAAGCATAGGTAGTGGGGCAAAGCAACATAAAGTGTGGAGACCTGGAGAACAGCAACAAACAACAACAACAACCAAAGACAAATTACAGAACAAAGTATGGGATCCAGGGGGACAAAGATTGGGAGCACATGATCTGGAGATCATGATTATTTTAACCTTGGGAGTCTGATGCAGGAGCATCTAGCTCAACAATTTCATTGTATTTTAGGCGACATAGGGGGTCTTGTGTTTTCAAGGAAGTTGGTTTCTTGAGTATTACATTAATGTAATTATTTAGGTTTTTAAGTAAGTTTATGAGAGATATTAAGAATAGGAAGTAATTAGATATTGTGAGGAATATTGTAAATGTTCTCGAATGTTAGAGAACATGATAGATTGAGGCTAATTAAGATTACATAGGGATTGAGAGCTCTGAGAATCAATTGTAAATCTTAGATTAGGAATTGGTTTCATGGTTTGTGGAACTAGAGAGGATCCTTAGGGATTAGTTGATTCAAAAGTGGACTTAGAGGATATTCAGGATTTAGTTCAAAAAATTAAGGATCTGAACCGAAATGGGTTACAGAAGCTTTTGTATAAATGTAAGCATAAAAGGCATAGAGAGAGTTAGTTAATGAGTTAGAGTGAGAATTAAAATTTAGAGATTAGATAGGGTTTGACTGTAAGCCTATGGGAAAGAAAGGAAAAAAGGCCATTGATTAGAAAATCAGGCCAGAGAGAGAGTTTCATTATGTAAATAATTGTTTATAAAGATAGAGAATTCGATTCCTAAGTTGTGTAGTGTGTATTGATTAATGAAATTATAAATTGTGGTGAATTAGAGTAATTCTTCATAGTATATGTATGCAAGTGGAATTAAAGTAGTACACAGAGGTGGGGAATGAAGGATAGTGGTCTGATCATTTGAATCAGATTGAAGGATCAAAGTTGTAGTTCAAATGTGATTTGAAAGTACGTAGAAGTAAGTTCATGAGGAAGTTGCACTGAAGAATAACGAAAGACTAGGAACCCTAGAGAAAACCTAAACCACGGAAGAATAAAGAGAGGACAATGCACAGAGGAGGAGTACAGAAATCAGAAGTGATTGAATAATATCAGAAAGGATAGATGCATAAAGAATCGTATAGGCGAGTTGGATGAATAGACCAAAACACTGAGGAATTGCGTAAAGACGAAGAAAGGAAAGGACGAAGAAATGAAGTAATCGTGCACAGAGACCATTGGATCAGACAGATCAATAGAAAGGATTGATAGAATAGGATCAGCGGAGATATTATCGTGCAAAATAAAGTCAAGAAGTGAAGGGATCAGATTAAGGCACGTGACAGTAGAACAATGGAGCGGTCTACGAAAGCGGTAAGTAGTATCTCGCGCGGTCTCAAAATGGTAAACGGTATTTTACAAATTAACGCGATTAACTTGAGGGGTTGACACATAGCACATCGGTGGGGAAGAAAAACCACTTATCTCGTGCGCTCTCAACCTGTTATGTATCGTGTTATTAATCACGCGAGATTATATGATCATCTTTGGATTGTGGTAAATGAAATATACAGTGGAGATCAGTCAGGCTAGTTGGCACGTGATACATCGTGATAGTCGTTGGATCAGATGAGACAGATTGATGATGGTAATTTGGAGCATCGAAAATTCAAGTGTTGAAATACATACGTTAGTTGTGCGACACGCGGTTGACGGTGATTGGTCAGGTTTGTTGTGGATCGAAAGTGTAAGAAAATTCACGGGTATAATCTGATTAATGTGTGATTAAATAGCTTATGCTTAAGCATTTAATTAAGAGCATTAAACCTTGGTTTAAGAAGGATTCACTAAGCAGGAATATTAAAATTCATGGGACAATGTAACGTGAAATTTTATTTGCATAATGTGGGTAGATCCGGTTTAGGCTGCATCAACTGTAATACTTCTTGTGATCCTTGTCATTATGACTGTCTTTGAAATCATATTCATATTGAGATTACTATATTGACTGAGATTGTAACCATGTTATAATAGAGATACCTTATTGTACCTTATCCGAGATTTCAAAACTCCAAGAAGGACATCCTAGACTATCCTATATAATTTGGATCTCTGCTCCATCCATGCTCCATCCATGATTGCACCTAGTCATCGAGGTCTTGCACCCAAGTCTATAGCTATGCTGAGACTGTAATAGAGATGTGATCTTCATTGATCCTATAGAATAGATCCATGACTGTTCATCCTTGTACCTAGTATCCTACAGGGATACCATGGCTGCTATTTGTCATACTTATCCATGTAATGCGAAGACTGTCACTATAAGGGTTAGGTCTCTATATAGTTTAGATCTCACTGCGATAACCTCATTTGAAGTCTTTACTTCCTCGTCCATCCAAGCATTAATTCATAGGTAACATATAGATCAGATCTGCATCCATATTATACTTTCAAGTTCTGGTCATGACTGCACCTAATACTCTAGTCGAGGTGTAGTCAGGCCCTGCTTCTTTATGCAAGATCTTCTTCCTTGGCTGCGTGCTCTCTACCTCCTTGACTGCGGCTCCCTCACACGAGTCCTTGTTTACCTACAGTGACATGAGATCACGCTATCTGCACCCATATGAAGCAAACCTTCCTACACCCTATACCCTATTGAAATCTCAGAGAAATGCGAGATCTTCACCACTTATTTGCAAATACCTCAACAAGGTATTTATAGTGGTTGTGCACATATATATTAGGCTGACATGACCTTCTGAACTGACTTGTGTTTTTCTTCAAGCCGATATGTCATATGTTTATATATTTAATCCATTTTTGAGCTGACATGAAGATCCTTTGAATCTTTTTCTTGCAGACTTGGGTAGGCTTGCTTTTGAGGCATTGATCTTGGTCTTGAAGGGCTATTTAGACAACTTGAAGACTTGTACATATTTACATAAACTCATGAATATTTTTATACACATGAAATGACTCTTTTACATATGAATAAATCTTAAAGACATCAAGAATAAGTATTTCACCTAGAGACACTTCTTGCTCATGAAACCCATGTAGCAAGATTACAAAAAATAATTTATTACATCATGTATTACAACAGTTACAAAGATCATGTCATTATGAAGACTCAACCTAGTTATACTTTCTTCAACGCTCCCTCTTAACTACGGAAGTATTCATAATGGTACTTGGTCATTCTCAATCTAAATATTTCTCATAAGAAGAATTGGATTTGCAATCCATATGTTATATTATCATTTCAACCAAAATTGTTTCCATTTAGCAAGGCCTTGACTAACAACTCTATCTCTCACTTAGATCAGAGCACACAATGTTGGCGAGACCAATGAATAATAGACACACATCATCATTGTCTCTCGTAGGCTCATACCCACCTGGGTGTTCTCTGAGGATGCCCTACTGGGACTATTGTCTTCTTGGGTTCCCAGCCTTCAAGAATATCGGTCAATTTTCCCATTCTTGTCTTGGATGCCCTACCACATCCTCAAAGAGTCTCAGATTCCATACGATTACACAATCCTCCATTCTTTCTTCCAAACTAAATACAAGAATGTCTTGTCTAACTCTCCCTCTTAATTAGGGATGAGTTCCAAGTTTCTCTTCACTTAGAAACTTGCTCAAGTTCCTTTGCTCATAGGAACTTCCCAGAGCTCCCTCTTACCTAGGGACTCTATTATCAATGCTTTATAGGGTTTTCTAGTTGACTAATGATTCAAAACTTCGATGTCATCAATTTCTTCACATGTAGGGTTCAGCCATCCACTACTTTCCTCCATCAAGTCATTCCTTCTTTCCCTGAAAGTATCCTCCTTGGCTTTACATCTAGGGCTTCCTTCATAAGCGCATATGTCTTCTCTTTCCTTCAACAATGATTACGTTGGATCACAAGATACATAGTTGTGACATCCTTCATAACTCTTCTTTCCTTGATCCTGCACACATACCTAGACATTTCCAAGAGGTCAGACACCAAAACAGATCACATATTACCTTTTGGTGATGGCCTTCTCCCAATGACATCTTCTTGTAGGTATTAATCATCCTTCATGTTGACACATCTCCCAATGATATCTATTGTCAAAGGCCCTCATCCTTTCAGACTTCCATCAGAGACCTCACATCTTTCTGGGAGATATCCTGGTCAAGTCTTCGTGATCTTCTAGATGTTGATTGCCTTCGTCAAGGTTGCATACTTCATGATCTCTTCCATCCTCATTTCTTTCATTCCGAGGATCTCTCAGAGTTTTTCAATTGTAGTCAACTACCTCACACTTCATATGAGGACATATTATGTTGATTTCATCTAGTTAGACTTATGTCTTTACGCATCCTTTCATAGAAGAAGATGCTTTCCCTTTTGATCATGCTTGATCCATTTTATTTGCAACCATATATCATGACATTATAATATCAAATGCAAATACAAATACAATCATACATACCTAATTTTTCCTTCAAGTATTTTTCAACAACTTCCTTGATTGAATGGATCTTCAATCCCTTGATTTGCTTCATCATATCATCAGTCCTTTGTCTCATGATTTCCATGAGTTGGAAATCCTGATGAAATATTTGCTGCCTTCCAGAGTAGGAGATCCTCCACTAAAGTTTCTACCAGAGATCCTTCAGATCTAGTCTGTCTGTTACCAGGAATAGTGTCCACTTAGAGCTGCTATTCCCACTAAGACTAGTAACTATCTTAGAAACAAACAAGTTAAAACTACTTTCGTTTTCCTTTATGAAAAATAGACAAGAGGGGAACAGGGGACACATTTCTATCACACTGACCTTTCATTCTTTTCGCATGAGTCTCGATTGCTAATGCAACATCGCGACGAGTCTCATCTAATTTAGCTAAGTATAATAAACGCTTTTCCTCTTGGGACGTAGCTGGGAGTAATTCGATAGCCATTTGAAGTGATGGGATTTCGAATTCAATAGGTAACACAGCTTCCAAGCCATAAACTAGCTGAAAAGGAGTGAACCCTGTTGATCTTTTCACTGAGGTTCGGTACGCCCATAGCGCTGAAAAT
>APFE030231978.1:48789-64972 GCA_000404065.3 Pinus taeda | reverse complement strand
CTGGGATTTTGATTAGTGTCCTCTCTTTGATAGTTCTTGATTCCACTTGGAGATTGATGATATCTTACTCATCCCTGGTCGAGATCAGAGAGGCAAGTGTCAGAGGGGAAGTTTCTGGAAGATTCTATGATCTTCCACCTCACAAACTGTCCCTGCCATTTGTCCATTCTCGCCCATCACACCCTATAGAGGGGCCATCCAGTATGCATTGCACCCTTTACACTGGGAAGGTGATATGCATCTCACCCTCTGCACTGGGCATTCAGTATGGTCCAGTTTTGACCATTTCTGAGCAATTTTATGTGGAGAACTTATGGGAGATGATGTAATCAGCTGACTTTGTTCCTTTAGGTAGTGAAGCAACACTTTTAGGGACTTAAGAGCCCTCAGTTTATGGACAATTATTTTTGGGGTGCAGTGCCCAAAAATGTCTATAACAATGACGCCATATGGAAAATGCTTCCTTTGACCTTCCTTTAATGTATACTGAGATTCCCAAGAGCTATATCCTTTATGATTCCCATACTAGCTCTTATCTTTCATGATGCCACAATGCATCTCGTTACCATGATCATATTTGTATGGTATCCTAATAGGATCCTTTTGAGAGGGATACCATCTCATTCTTAATGGAGATCTATCATTCCCTCTTTCTCTAAGCCTTCTTCAACTTCCTTCACCCTTCCAGTGATATGAATTCCTCTTCCATAGTACTATTATGTCTTGTCAACCTTCCTTTATTTATCAACACTTATTTGTGTCCTATAAACTTGCCTTAATCTATTGCTTCATAGAGACCACAGATTGTTGATCAAGGTACCTTTCTTGTTCATGGACATTTGCTACCTTGCTTATCAACAATGATTATCTATTCATCATTTTCTTAGATCTCTCAATTGAGATCTCATGAAGATGTTTCTTCATTCCTTAGCACCTTCTACACTTCATTTCAGAGAGTATATCCTTTTATGTCTCCCTTCTTACTTCATAGAACCTTAAGAATTCTCATGATTCAAAGTAGACCTTGATGTACTAACTTCACTCCCTCATGAGGATTCTATCAATCCTACTGCAAGAAATTTCGATCACTTATCTAACCCATAGATATTCTTACACCGATGAAGTCATTGTTGAGGTAGATGCATTGATGTTTCCCTGAATAGGATCCTTGCTGAAGCTTCTCTTCAAGTCCTTCAAGAATAATTGACTTGAATATCTGGGCCTTGCAGCATCAACTAGAGGTTGCTTGCCATGATGTAATTCAATAGTGCAATGCCTGATTTGAGTATTGTCCATATGCTCTCGAATCAATTTGAAAGGTATTTAATCTGAGATAGTAACTATCATTAAGATGCTGAAGGTGTAGTTGTGAGATCTGAAAACTATTGTCAATCAACAACCCTTACTACTGCAGACTTTATGTTGTATATTGTTTCCTTGATCTAAGGTTTGATCAAGGTATTTTTATAATGTAGGTCCTGCCATCTTTGAACTTGCTTTGATGCTTGAATCTTGATTCTTGCATGTCTCTTTTCTTCCCTTCCTTTGATTGTTGAAACTTCCCTCTGATACCATGTTGAAGAATCTAGGGCAAGGAAAGTTAAGGTGATTCTTCGTTACATGATAACAAATTTTGAAGTATTCAAACAATTTATCTTAGCTTGATGTTTACTTCATTATTAGCATGTGTGTGTTAACTTCATCAAACTGTTATCAAGAATAAAAGAGATAGGAACACAAATGTTTGGCTTTCTTCCAGGGCCAAAACATCTCCCTCTTGGAGAGGAAAACCCACACAAAATTCTTCTTATAGATATTCTATTGACGAATACCAAGACCATGACCCTTGACACTATCTACCTCTCTAAGACCAAGCCATCAATCATCTTTCTCGAGCACTGCTGAGATCATCATCTTGCTACTCCTATGACACCATTGCATTGTTGTAGCAATGTCGTTAGGTTTATCATGGCTACAACGTGGTTGTCTCTATCATGAAAACACTTCACTATATTACTTCTTTCATCACTTGGACTATAATACTTCTTGTGATCCTTGTCATTGTGACTGCCTTTGAAATCATATTCATATTGAGATTACTATCTTCACTGAGATTGTAACCATGTTATAATAGAGATACCTTACTGTACCTTATACGAGATTTCAAACCTCCAAGAAGAACATCCTAAACTGTCCTCTATAATATGGATCTCTGCTCCATCTATGACTGCACCTAGTCACCGAGGTCTTGCACCCAAGTCTGTAGCTATGCTGAGATTGTAATACATATAAGGCAGAGATGTGATCTTCATTGATCCTATAGAATAGATCCATGACTGCTCATCCTTGTACCTAGTATCCTACATGGATACCATGATTGCTCCTGTCGTACTTATCCATGTAATGCGAAGATTGTCACTATAAGGGTTAGGTCCCTATATAGTTTAGACCTTACTGCAATAACCTCATCTGAAGTCTTTACTTCTTCATCCATCTGAGCATTGATTCATAAGTAGCATATAGATCAGATCTGTGTCCATATTATACTTTCAAGTTCTGGTCATGATTGCACCTAATACCCTAGCCGAGGTGTAGCCAGACCCTGCTTCTTCATGTGAGATCTTCTTCCTTGATTGTGTGCTCTCTGCCTCCTTGACTACAGCTCCCTCACCCGAGTCCTTGTCTGCCTGCGGTGACATGAGATAACATTGCCTGCACCCATACGAAGCACACCTTCCTGCACCCATATGAAGCACACCTTCCAGCACCCTATACCCTATTGAAATCTCAGAGAAATGCAAGATCTTCACCACTTATTTGTGAATATCTCAACATGGTATTTATAGTGGTTGTGCACATATATATTAGGTCAACATGACCTTCTGAACCAACATGTATTTTTCCTCAAGCTGAAATGTCATATATTTATATTTTTAATCCATTTTTGAGTCGACATGAAGATCCTTTGAATCTTTTGCTTGCATAATTTTGTAGGCTTGCTTTTGAGGCATTGATCTTGGTCTTGGAGGGATGTTTAGACCACTTGAAGACTTGTACATATTTACATAAACTCATGAAATTTTTTTATACACATGACATGACTCTATGAATAAATCTTAAAGACATCAAGAACAAGTCTTTCACTTAGAGACACTTCTTGCTCATGAAACCCATGTAGCAAGATTACAAAAAATAATTTATTACATCATGTATTACAAAAGTGACAAAGATCATGTCATTACAAAGAAGGAACCTAGTTACACTTTCTTCAACATGATCTACTTGGATTTTCCCATGGATGTAGCGAACACTGAGTGTTTGTGAACCACATTAAAAAAAGAGAGGTTGTAAATGGATTATGTAATAGATAATCCATTGTAATTTTCCAATAATTATTGATATGATATTTGTATAAAACTTGTAATGCTTTCTATTTTGAATCAATTTTATGCTTGAAAAGGAAAATAAAGATATGCTCTTAAAATAATATTGACGATAATAATAGTAATATAATAATAAATATAATAAAATGACTAATTATTATAAACATTATAAAAAAAGAATGAATGAATGAATATATATATATATATATTACTGAAAATGGAATTAAGAGAAAAAACTAAATAAAGTGTCAAATAATGCATATATGCTAAATGTTAATTATTTGATGAGTGAAATGTATGAATGGAGTTTTTCACCATGGAATCAAAAGAAAATATGAATAGAAGTTGGCACATGTTATTAAATGAAGACTTGGTGGTCTTGCATTCTAATGATTTAGAGGTTGGTTGGGAGGAGGGTTGTCCCCCATTCATGGTTGTGATTAGCAATTGTGGTTTTGTTGGAACTCGATGGTTTTATGTTCATCCACTTGTAAGTCAAATTCTCTTTGAAACTTTTAAGCGTGATTCATAACTTCTCATCTCATGTTTGATTATGCTGATTTATTTAATAAAAATATAAATATAAATATAAAAGTCTACAAATGTGCCTTATTTATACATGTTCATATTTAGCAATTTGAACATGTCATATAGTGTTAGAACTTTTGCTCTAACCCTAAGGGCTTATGAACCTCTCAATTAACCCCCCAATTAGAAAATGTTTTGGGAAATATACTGATCTATTTATTGATATTAAGTAGCCATTCTAAAATGTGTATGATTTTTGATGTCTCATTATCTCAATCCATAGATTTAGAAGCTATTGTAAATTTTATTTATTTATTTATTTATTTTGAAGAAAAAAACACTGATTTTTTATAAAATGAAAAATAGTACATATATCATAATATTGTATGTCAACCCAATCTAGACAAGAGATGAGATATGTCAAAGTCTCTACATGAACGAGAAACAAAAACAAACAAAACAAAAATAATCCTCCCCTAGGATAGATAAAGTGCAAAAAACACATTACAACATTAAACAGTTGCCAACATTAAAATGCGTTATTCTTTGGCAGTCGCCAAACAGGAATATTAGAAGTTGATATTAGATAGTTAAATGGTTTAATAAGATCTTAATTATTACTTATCACTATTGTTGACAGATGTAATGAGATTGAATTTAATAGTTTTAGACATTGTCTTTTTTCTTCAAAAAAACCAATATAGATGAATTGGTAGAAAAGATAACAAATACACCACCAAAAGCAAGACCATCAATACAACTTTGAATAAAGAACATGATAAAATCTTAGCATTTAGATTTTGTTTGACAACACAAGGTATTTTGAGACTTACAATGCACATCTTGGGATCTCTAATTGTTGGATTTCATTGGTTTTATGTACAACGACAATTTGCTATAAGTGTTTGTACAAAAACATATGGATGCCCATGAGAAGGTGGTATCCCAAACAATGTTTTGATTTAGTTACTAGATTAATGACAATATTCATTTAAAAGGGATTATTATATGATTAACTACTAAGGGCAGTGATTGCATTTTATTGTGCATATTTTATCTCATTAAATAAGATGAACAAAAAATATAATATGAATTTGAACTATGCACTCTTATAAAAAGAAATCGAGAACAATAGACATATTAAGCAACCATAATGAAAACATAAATTCTGCTTTGGAAACCCAAATGGGAAACATAAATTTGAGTGGGCCTTAGCTTTACATTTCGACAATATATAGTACAAGCAAATTGTGGTTTTTTATGCATCTCTATTGGAGCAGAATTGATCCAGAAGACACAAACTATGTAATAGATATTTTATTAATGAATGAAAAACTGAATGATGGTACAAATGCCTTTGTGACGGTTGCCTGTATAGGTATTGATTGGTCACGAAGGTGAAGGGTCGTGTCTCTTTTACCATAAAAACCCTTCACAATTAATATATTATTTATTTATTATGTTTGTATAAATTATTTATTCATAATAATATCTCTCTCTCTTGGCTAACAACAATCCCTTTCATAGTGAAATTAATTAAAGGCTATCAACGATAATTTTTCATTTCCCCTTCCTCGACCTTATTTCTATTTTTTTTAATTTATTTATCATTTATTTTTTCCTTTCATTTTGTCCTATTCAACTTTTATATTACATTTATTTATGTGGTTTGTTGACCTTCATAAATTGCCAAATTTTTTGGATAAGCACAAAGTCTTACATCCATTCATTAGTTCAGATCCACTTCATATCCCACATTTCCACTGAGAGTAATTTTGGATTTCAAAAACTAGGAAACTAATCTGGATCAATGCACCTATTTTCTTCTTTGGAATGTGGCTTATAATGGCTACCCTTACATCGACTTGTTGTTGTCATTGACCTCCTTCATTGTTATAGCTCCTTGACTATACTTTTTTCATTGGATTGGAGATATGGGACACTTAATCATCTTCAATCTTCACTGTCCACACCCTTTTCTTGATGTTCTGAGATAAAATCCTTGGGGCTAGTGTTGGTAGCCACAACAAAGCAAAAGTAAAAGATCAACAAAGAAAACTTAATCAATCCAACAATTCACTTAGAATTCACAAATTAGGACATGGGTACTTATCGATGGGTCCTACGCTTGATATAAATATTAAAGGGTTCAAATCCTCTTTCTTCCTTCGAAGGTGCAAACCCACAACACAAATACAAACTAGAGAGTAGAATGAATAATTCAAAGCGTACAAAGAGAAACATTATCAGTTAATCCATCATTTGTATAATAAAACAACATAAACATAACATATGAACAAGTTGGACTGGAAAATGAGATTCTTTATTGAAATTTGTGGGAGTGAGGTAGTTACACTCCCCTAATCCTAACTAAGGGCACCAAGTGGAATCTTCATTTGAATCATCCCTTCTCGAGCCATTGGAGTTCTCCAACAAAGCTAGATGAGAGTGAGATAAGGGAACTCAACACAACAACATGGAAGCTAATGTTTCCTAAAGTAGGAGGTGTGCTTAAAAACACTAGAAACAACAAACTTGATCGATGATAATTTTGTCAGAGTTTGGATGCGAAGGCAATTCATGACTTCGAGGACCACTCGAGGCGTGTATAAATACCACCATAAATTGGTTTGGGTGGTTATGCCATGGGCTGCAATAGGTGGGTTTCTTGTCTAACCCGCAAATCCCACATGAAAAATCACATTTAAAGCATGATTCTCTCTCTCTCTCTCTCTCTCTCTCTCTCTCTCTCTCTCTCTCTCTCTTCTCTCCTCTCTTTATATATTATATTATATATATATATTATTATATGATATATATAAGCATATGTGGGTTTCTTTGGGAGTACCCGCGTATATACACATTTTACATTTAGGTGGCTTGTGTATAGAATTTGGAAGAATATTTTTAAGATAAGGTCATGGATACATAGGGAAAAGTAGATGTTGCCTTGCCCAATAAGTGTATCTAATGATAGGTGAGGCACAAGATTTTATAATAGATGCACCCTAATGTATGAGGTCAGAAGGGGGTTTGATGGCAGATACACATTATTTATACACGCAAGGACACATCAAGAGGGTTCGAGAGGAACTCACCAAATTTGGGACCAATCAATACTTGCAAAAGGAACTAGAAAGAAAACTCATATCCAAGTATAATGTTGATCCATGATAATGTTTTTACAAAAATGTTGCCAAACATTTTACAACGTGCATATTAGGGACTAGTAAGATTTTCCCAGGTATGTGTTTGTGATTTGTGTGTTTTTATTTTGTTGTTCTATAATATTTGTATAGTTACAGTTTGCATACATATGCAATTAACAATACTTAACAGATCTAGAAAATCTAAGGAGAAATAAACTTTCACAATTTTGGATTTTAAGCATGATTTTTTTCATATTTATTGTGACAAATTGTCTAATAGAATATCCACGAAAATTTACAAACTATTAATATTTTTTACTACAAAGACCTCCAAAAATATGTTGGGTCACCTAGAAACCAATTAGGCTTTTTATTGAATATGATAAAATTGTCTTTTAGTATTATATAAAAAGAATAAGATTCCTTCCATTTGAAAGATGAACAACATATCATATTTGTTATTTATACTGATCTTATAAATGTTATTAGATTTCATCCGACTATTACTCATGTATATTATTAACATAAAAATATATTCCCCGAATAAACATCCAAAAGGAATTTTTTATATAAAATCAAAAATACATTTACATAAAAACTAAAAATTATTATATATTCATAGAAAAATTATTTAGTTATTTTTCTAAAATATTATTTTCAATTTTATATTTACAATAGTGAAATTTTGAGGTTTAAAATGGACCTCAAATAAAAAATCTACAACCAAAATCAAATTTATAAGAACCAATAGAATTTAAGATGATGATGTACCATGGGGATGATTCACCATTTTTTGAGTAAAAAATAAAAAAACTATCTTTTCAACTCGTATTTTCAGCTTATCTCCCTAGAGTTTTACTCAAATTTCTAGAAGGAGCACTCGTTGGATACATTGTTTAATTTCTCATCCAAGGAGTACCCATGTTGTATACTTTCGATGCAACCTGCTACATGAAAAATGAGAAATACATGAAAAACGTGATTGCAATCATGTTTTTTTTTTTTTTCTGCATACAACCAATGCTCCCACTCGAAAATTGAGTAAAGCTGTAGGGGATAATTTGAAAGTAGAGTTGAAAAAGTAGTTTTTTGTTTTTTCCCTCTCAGATTTGATGATGTAACCTAATCTTATTTTATTATTTCCACTATTATTTTATAATATTCCTTAGAAAGTCCATTTTAGAGCTTAAAACTTCTCATAAAAAATGTTAATAATGAAAAAAAGATGATGTAATCTAATCTTATTTTATTATTTCCACTATTATTTTATAATATTCCTTAAAAAGCCGATTTTAGAGCTTAAAATTTCTCATAAAAAATGTTAATAATGCAAAAAAAAAAAAAAAAAAAAAAATTTAAATGAGTATTTTTTTTCCATTTATAAAACTTACCATATAAAGATTTTTCAAAATCAACAAAGAACATAACTTAAGATTTTTAATAATTATTAAAAAAAAAAAATGCAAATTAATAGTTAAGTGTCACGTGTATCTTACTTTGTTTGGCCTTTAGCTCTAATCTTGTTTTTTTTAACTAATTATTATTTTCTTTTCTAACATAATTTAAAATAACTTGAGCATTGAAAAAAAAGCATCCAAATAATATAATTAGAATGAATATTTTTGTTTTCATTTTTATAAACAAGTATGGATGGATTTTCTTGTTTGTTTTTTGGGATATTTTTAATAGGATTTGGTTGCGAGAAATAAGGATAAAGTTACTAATTATAAGAATTTCAATTTGATAGTCATGTCTCTTTTTATTATTATTATAATTTTTTTTTTTTTTAAATTTGTCATATAAGAAATAAGTTTGATTTGAGTTTGTTAGGGGAAGCAGAGAAATAATGCTTAACCACAACATATTTAGTGTTAGGGTCCCAATCTAACACCTTATTTATGTAAGTGGGATCACGTCAAAATAAAGAGTCAATAAAGCCCATATTATAATTGTTAAGTGGTTAACCCCTATTATGACGGGACCACAGTAATTGCAATGGGTCAGTAATTAGATAGATGGTATTAATAAAACCCATGGTATTGATCCATGGTATTACATATATGAGTCATATATAAAGGATAGAGACTCCCTGCAAGGAGCATCGTGTCTTATTTTTGAATCGAGCTCTGCTCTATTGGAGGTTTCCCCCTCGAAGAGGCCAGTGAACATTGCTTTCTAAATAATACAATATTTGTTGTTGGCTCTCACTATTCTATGTTCTGGGTATTTTTCTTCGCATATTCTATATTTGGGTATCTTTTGCAAGTTAAAAGCATAACAAGTGGTATCAAAGCTCTTTCTAAGGCCGGTGGGATCTCCATTTCTTAGCAAAAAAGATTTTGGCTAGAGACGTGTTTCGGCGTCTTTAAACTACGGGATCTGTCGTTGAGAGCATAAACCTGCGGATTTGGAGAGGCATGCACGCAGGAAATACAAGAGGTGGTCACGCTTGTTGGACTCCCTTGTAACCCCTGTGGGTACCCCTTCGAGTAGGTAGCGCATTAGACAGAACCGCGTATGGACTGTCTTCCACGTACCTTCTACGTATATCGGAAGCCCCCTAGCTCCTCTGCAACCTAGCCATAGATAAACCGCCGGTCGTCTTGCTGCTACAGTACACTGAGAACAGCACTTGGAGAGATTACTCACCCATACGATAGGGTAGTCGGGTTGTACGGCTAAGGGTACGGTTGATCCTCCTTAGTTAGAGCCCTGAAACATTGGGCCGAGTACTACTGTCAGACCCTTATGTATATTGCGATCTGTATCACCTGACACTCCTCGAGACCATAGTTCCCTTTTCTATCTTGGGATCACGCATCATCTCTGCCAGATCCGCTCGCACAAAGGGGTGCAGCAGCAGCAGACATCAGTCCGATCTATTAGATCCATCAGATCCACAACAGCTATCTGATCCTTCATCGCTCAGAGCTATCCGATCCGCCATTCATATCTCTCAAATCCACCTGATCTGAGTAGTTGTGTGGGGTTCCTATACCGGAGCATGATTTTCACAGGAGTTTTGACAGCATTGACATTTTGAGGATTCGGCGACTGCAGTATTCCTAAGGAAGGATTAAAACTCCCTTGGGAGTTTTCTGAAAAAAAATTAAATAAATAATAAATAAAAATAAAATAAAAATAAAAATAAAAATTAAAATTAAAAATAAAAATAAAATAAAAATAAAAATAAAAATAAAAAAAATCCCGGGGCACTTATTGGTGATCTAGCCCATCAGAATTAGGACGACGAGCTAAGCACGGTGGTACCATTCAATTCTTAGTAAAAAAAAAATTGGTGGTCCCAAATTTCAAGAGCATCAGGTCGGTGCATGGTAGCAACTAGAGCTCAAGCTATGGCCAATGAAAGGATGGACAAACTTGAACAAACCTTGCAATCCATCAAAACTCAGCTTGACAATCTAACAATATTAGTCCCGAGCACAATCCCAAAGGGCAAGGAGGAAGCCCATGAGGAGGCGTGTATTGGCAATGGACACAGTGAGGGTGAGTCTAGCCATTCTCCTCACCTCTGGGGCACCCAAAAACAACAATCCCGTCTGAGGCCTCCCAAGTTGGATATGCATAAATTTGATGGTTCTCACCTGGCGGCATGGATAGCACAAATGGAGCAGTATTTCAATCTGAATAACATCCTAAATAATGAGACTCAGATTATGGTGGGAAGCATGTACTTGGACAATGAAAGGTGGCAATGGTGGGAATGGCATCAACGTTGCAATGCATCTTTTTCAACTTGGGACAAATTCAAAAAAGCTCTTACAGACCGTTTTGACTAGGAATCTTCTTTTTTGGGTCGTCTTACTAAGATCCGACAGGCTGGCACAGTGGATGAATATATTACAGCCTTTGAATCCTTAGCCTTCCGCACTAGGGGTCTCTCAGATGTGTTCTACATGGAATATTTTATCAACGGTCTTAAAGAGGCCATAAAATCCCACGTCCAACTGCACCACCCTCCCACATGGATTGAGGCTTGCAAGGTAGCTCGTAACGTGGAATGTGCGTTAGCAGCCTTGGCGACTCGCGCAAATTTCACCGCCAAGGGTCACCCCACACAGGCTCACAACACGACCCAAACACATAAGGTTGAAAAGGTGTCACCTGTAGAAATGGCCAAAAGAAGAAAGCATCGATTATGTTACTACTGTGATGAAAAATACTCCCCAGGTCACAAATGCAAGGAGCCCAAATTTTTTCAAATTGATGCCATTGATTACAGCTCATCAGAGGAAGATCCACCACTTGAGGAACCTGAGGCAGTAGAAGAGGACAACCAAAAGGACAATGTCCCTGACGAACCTATTATTTCACTGCATGCTCTGGCAGGGATTTCTTCACCTCAAACTCTCAAAATCATAGGTTTTATTAAACATCACCCAGTAGTAGTCCTGATTGATAGTGGAAGTACACATAATTTCATCCATAAAAAAGTTGCGGAAGCAGTGCATTGTTTTGTACGAGCAGTTTCTAACTTCCAAGTCCAAATTGCGGATGGGGGCATAATGAAATGTGAAGGCCGTTGTGAAAATGTCAAACTTCAAATGGGGGATTATCAATTGAAGACTCACATGTTTGTAATACACATGGGTGGGTGCGACATTGTCCTCGGGGCTGAATGGCTTCGCACTCTTGGGCCAATCACAATGGATTTCCAAGAGTTATATATGAGTTTTAAGTAGAACAACTCCACACATACCCTCCGTGGACTCCAGGCGGGAGCCCCCTCTATCATCAGCTCGCATAGGATGGAAAAATTGCTAAAAAAGGGTCATCATGGAGTTATAGCTCAATTTAATGCCATCCACGCAGTCAAAACCAAGTCTCTACCGATTCATCCTGAGATGCAACAGATTTTAAATAACCATCTGCCAGTCTTTGAAAAGCCTCATGAGCTTCCACCCTCAAGAGGGGAACATGATCATAGCATCACCTTGGTTCCTGGGGCCCAACCCCCAAATGTACGCCCATACAGATATCCGTTCACCCAAAAGAATGAAATAGAAAAAATAATCAAGGAACTTTTGGAAGCAGGTGTAATACGTCCCAGCATTAGTCCTTATTCATCACCGGTGGTCATGGTACTCAAGAAAGATGGGGAATGGAGGATGTGTCCAGACTTTACAGCCTTCAATAAGTTGACAGTCAAAGATAAATTCCCCATCCCGGTGGTTGATGATTTGCTGGATGAACTCAATGGGGCTCAATTCTTCACCAAGCTGGATCTTCACTTAGGCTACCACCAAATTTGTATGAAGGAATTCGACATTCCAAAGACTTCTTTCCGAACTCATGAAGGCCATTATGAGTTCTTGGTCATGCCATTCGGTCTTTGTAATGCCCCATCTACTTTTCAAAGCCTTATGAACCATCTTCTCAAACCATATCTCAGGAAATTCATTCTGGTCTTCTTCGATGACATCCTCATCTATAATTGCACTTGGGCCGCACATCTTTAGCATGTAGATCTACTCTTGCAACTGCTCCGCAAGAATCAATTATTTGTTAAGATGTCCAAGTGTTCATTTGGCATGGAAGAAGTTGAGTATTTGGGCCGCGTTATGGGGTGTGCAGGTGTCAAGGTGGACCCCAAAAAGATCCAGGCAATGCAGGATTGGCCTCAACCTAAGAACTTGAAGAGCCTAAGAGGATTTTTGGGTCTCACAGGCTATTATCGCAAATTCGTCCACAATTATGGTCGCATAGCGAAGCCCCTCACGTAACTCCTAAAGAAAAATTCATTCTTCTGGAATGAGGATGCACAGCAGGCATTTATAGCTCTCAAAAATGCCATGTGTTCCACTCCAGTCTTAGCAATACTGGATTTCACTAAATCTTTTGTCATTGAATGTGATGCTTCGGGTACAGGTATTGGGGCAGTATTAATGCAGGAAGGTCGACCTTTGGCCTTCACAAGCGAACAACTAAGTGGGAAGAAACTGGGTCAATCTACTTATGAGAAGGAAATGATGGCCATCTTACATGCAGTAGAGACCTGGCGTCCTTACTTACTGGGGCGACGTTTCCAAATCCACACAGACCATCACAGTCTTAAATATTTTTTGGAGCAATGCCTATCCTCCCCACAACAAAATAAATGGCTCGCCAAAATGTTGGGATATGATTATGAGATCGTTTACAAAAAAGGGCAAGAAAATAGTGTAGCAGATGCATTAGCTCGCTAATTTGAGGAAGAAAGTACCCTACTAGCAATTTCCCTTCCCATTCCAGAATGGATTGAAGAGGCTCGCAGGGAATGGTTTTCACATCCCGGGCTCTCCCAACTCATTTCTAAATTGCAGGCGGATCCAAATCCCACCAAGGGCTACTCGTGGCAGAATGAGATTCTTCGCTACAGGGACAGAGTCGTAATATCACCAACATCCAGCCTCAAAAGTCACATTTTGGTAGAATTGCACTCATCCCCCCTTGCAAGACATTCAGGCTTTTAGAAGACGTATGCTTGGGCAGGCATGAAAAAGGACATCCTTACTTTTGTAGTAGAATGTGATGTATGTCAACGCCACAAAGGGGAGACCGTCAAAGCATCAGGC
The DNA here is from genome assembly GCA_000404065.3 of Pinus taeda. Classification (NCBI taxonomy): domain Eukaryota; kingdom Viridiplantae; phylum Streptophyta; class Pinopsida; order Pinales; family Pinaceae; genus Pinus; species Pinus taeda. Next base: position 51,337 of record APFE030231978.1, on the reverse strand, counting down.
ACATTACAACCATTGCCCATCCCAGCATCAATATGGACAGAGCTTTCTATGGATTTCATTAGAGGTCTTCCAAAATCCGGAAACAAGTTAGTCATCATGGTGGTTGTGGACAGACTTTCGAAGTATGCTCATTTCTGCACCCTACCCTATCTGTTTACACTGAATTTGGTCACTCGATCTTTCATGGATCAGATCTTCAAATTGCATGGCATGCCCACTTCTATTGTGTCCGATTGTGACCTGATCTTCACCAGTAAGTTTTGGCAGGAACTCTTCAGGCTACAAGGCACCCAACTAAAACTTAGCACTTCCTATCATCCACAAACAGATGGTCAAACTAAAGCCGTCAACAAATGTCTGGAAACCTACCTTAGGTGTTTCACTTCAGAAAAGCAACATCTTTGGGTTCAGTGGTTACCTCTGGCTGAATGGTGGTGTAACACCAACTATCATGCCACCACCAAAATGACTCCCTATGAAGCAGTATATGGTCAACTCCCTCCTTCCCCTACTTCTTATATCAAAGGATGCTCAAAGGTACAAGCAGTGGATCAACTCCTAGAAAGTCGTTCAACCATGCTCACCCATCTTAGAGAGAATCTTCATCAAGCTCAAAACTGCATGAAGCAACAGGTAGATCAGCATCACTCAGAGCGCCAATTTCAGGAAGGGGATCAGGTATTTTTGAGGCTGCAACCCTATAAGCAAACATAATTCAAAGACAAGGGTTGTCAGAAACTATCTCCAAAATTCTACGGACCATATCAAGTACTTCAGCGCATTGGAGAAGTAGCATACATGTTGGCTTTGCCGCCTACGACAAAAATCCATCCAGTTTTCCAAGTCTCATGCCTCAAGAAAGTGATTGGGAAAAATTGCAGAATTCAAACCAGTCTACCTAAATTGGATGAGGAGGGGTTAATCTGGCTCCAACCTGAACAGGTCATGGACACACGAGAATGACCCCTGCGTTGCCGAGTGATTAAGGAAGTCCTCGTCAAGTGGAAAGACACCTCTCCAGAAGATGCAACTTGGGAACCAGCCACTATTCTTCAGCAGTTTCCGCAGCTTCAGCCTTGAGGACAAGGCTATTCTTAAGGGGGAAGACATGTTAGGGTCCCACCCTAACGCCCTTATTTATGTAGCGGGATCACATCATAATAAAGAGTCAATAAATCCCATATTAATAATTGTAAGTCGTTAACCCGCTATTTATTACGGGACCACAGTTAGTTGCAAATGGGCCTAGTATTAGGTAGATGGTATTAATAAAACCCATGGTATTGATCCATGGTATTACATGTATGAGTCATATATAAAGGATAGAGACTCCCTGTGAGGAGCATTGTGTTTCTTATTTTTGAATCGAGCTCTACTCTATTGGAGGATGCCCCCTCGAAGAGGCCAGTGAACATTGCTTCTGAATAATAAAGTATTTGCGGTTGACTCTCACTATTCTATGTTCTGGGTATTTTTCTTCGCATATTCTGTATTTGGGTATCTTTTTCAGGTTAAAAGCATAATAGAACAAGGATTATGGATTAAAATGAAATGCAAGAAAGGGAGCAACAAAGGAAAGGCATTGTGAGCAGAGATAAGAAAAACACAGAGGGAGAAAAATGGAAAAACACAAGCAAGAGTAAGGTAGAAGTAGGAAAACAAAGAGAGGGAAAGAAAAGAAAAAAATGTAGGCAAAAAGGAAATTGAATTTTTCCAGAGAGAGGAGAAAACACAGTAGAAAATGGTTGCCCAAGAATCCGAGAAAAAAAAAAATTTGCCTAGAATTTTATATTTTAAGCCAACATATTTCTACTTTAAGATTTGTTCTTAGAAAAAACATGATATCTGAATTTAAAACCCTCAGAGTGAAAATAATCTTGAATAATGTCCCTGTAAAATGGTATTGAGGCTAGATCTTTCCCTCGAGGGTGTAGATCTAGTTTCAAATTAAACTTCTTTTTCAGATCTGCACCTGCAAAAATGAAAATAAAAATACCCAAAACCGAGATATACAAAAATAAATAAAACCTCGGAAACTCAAGTTAGAAAATTTTTGAATCTAAGAAATTTATAGATCTATGCACAAAGGTTGTAGATATATATGATCTGAGGAATATGAGACCAACTTTGCACCTAGGTACGATAATCCAAGGCTCTTACTAGCCAGATCTATCAAAATTTCCACAAATATTTAAGATATTTTGAACTTTTAGAGAGGTACTAGCCCAAAAACACCCTACAGAAAAAGAATTTATCGTTAGATAAATCCTAGAGATTATATGGGGTAGGATCTTCAGAAAATATATGTTGAGAGTTGGATGGTCCAATCGAGGACTATCCCCAAATGGTCAACGAAAACCTCAAAGATCTCCTACAAACACTAGATCAACCATAAAACTAAGTAGAGAAATAGAACAACAATGAAATTATGAAGAAATAGAGATACTGCTACTTCGATCAAAAATAAAAATGTTACCCTAGATCCAACAAACTGAATAAGATACCTATATTCAGATTATTCTAAAAGAGCTATTGGGATAGTTTTCAC